>JALLBA010001677.1:0-10086 GCA_036939675.1 Cyclostephanos invisitatus
CGGGAAAACAAGTGAATAATTTGGCGGGAAGAAAAAGCGATCGAGGACGACGGCCTGAAAAAGAGTGGCAGATAATAGGAATTCGGAGAAATCAGTACCACTGAAGGAATCAATACTTTATCCGCTATTGAGTGGTTATACGGTGGAATAATATATGATATTGAGGATTTCCTGTTCTAACTCCAACCCCCATCGCCAAAGAAGTCTCAGCCCTCACACAACTTCACTCCGCTTCGTCACTTCTTGATACAACGACATCATAAATTCTATCTATCAAAACAACACCACCTCCCTCGACAATACCCATCTGGCACAAAACAATACACAATGCAGCTCACTCTTCTCATTCCTCTCCTTGCTGTGTCGTTTGAAACGACTCATGCAAAAGATGTTTTCCGTGGCAACAATGGTGGGCGATCCCGTGCTCTTCAAGACGAGTTTTCTTTGCCCAGCGACTTTTCTGTTGCTGGAATCGTAAGTGAACCCATCAAGCTCAACAGCAAGGCCAGCAAGTCGACCAGCGAGCCAACTTTCTTTGCATCCGATGAGTGCCCCGGTGTCATCAGGGGCAAGTCTGGCAAAACCGCCAAAAACGGAGACGAGTTCTGTCTTGATAAAAAGTGTGGATTATGCGTTGGACTCACTACCTTGTTCGTGGAGCAAGGTTGTGTTGACTTGGTCACTGAAGATCCTTTTGATGAGTGTTATACACTTCCTGCCCTCGAGAAGCTCGCGCTTGATCAAATTCCCAAGTGCGCGCTGCTCCTTCTTTATGGTTTACTTGGAGATTGCTTAGAGCCAGCGTGTGACCCCGAGTGTTACGGCGACGGCTTCCCCTTCCTTGATGTCGCTGGCGCTGGGGTTCAGTCAGCTATTGATGATGGAACTTTGTTCGGGCTTAAAATGGATGACTTGAATGCGATCATTCGTGCGAATCTCCCAGCAGACTTTCACTTCTAGAGAGATAGAGATGTGAATAAGTTTTTCATGTGGACCTGTCGGGAATGGTAGTTTGTGTATGTAAGCAGGGGCTCTGGAGTTGAGAGTTCTGTCAATTGATAATGACGAGAAGAATAGTAAAACTGTTGACACAACTTTCAGCGTATTTCATTAACTTTATTCCCCGTCGCTCTTTCTTCAGAGAGAAGACAGATCTGCCTTGTGTGGTTCTATCTCAATTAGTTTTCTGGGGGAGAAAGCCAGATAATCTTCTGCCGGAGGATGAGCGCAAAGTTGATGCCCAAAGAAAATACGCACAACTTTCAGCGTATTTCATTAACTTTAGTCCCCGTCGCTCTCGTGTATACCGGGTTCTACAGTTACCATTATATCGCCTCTTTGTCCATGTTTGGTCAAGTAATGACACCCTCGATCAGTCGATAGCATCGGCCGAGTGTTTCGCGGGAGGAGCGGAGAGGTAGGGAAAAGAGAAGAGAGGATGCTAAAGGATTCGTGTTGTCTTCTCCTCCTCTTCAGAGAGGGAGAGGGAAAGCAATCATCCAATCATCATCATTCATCTTGCATTGCAACTCCGTTTGCTCTCAAGAGACTTGTCAATGTTTCCGACTACAGCGTATCAAGGAGGTCGATCGAGTAAAGTAGGCAAAATGCATCCGTGTTCCCTAAAAAACCAGGCCTGTTTTATTCCATGTTCGAATGAATTGGTCTTGCTAACAAGGCTTAACCAGGCGGGGTAAGACAAGGTTTCATTCCTCATTGCCTCCGCCGCCAATCATCTCTAGGTCGCCCCCTCTTGCTTAGAACACCATGGTACTCTCTCACTTGTGGTATTATTTTGTCTAACCTATTAATATTACGTTAATCCTCTAGCGATGAGAGTTCTAAATTATGTTAACCTGCAATTTACTACTCATTCTTCCGTGGGAACTCTTTCAAATGTGACACCACTTGAGGAAAGGCGATTAGATCGTCATGCAGTGACAGCAATTGTCTTTTGCCGGGCCCAGACGGCCACTTACCGAACCATTATCCGGGCAACCCGCATCCTCGTTAGCTTCATACCATTCGCATCCGTCACCAAACCTATCTGCCCAATTAGGAGTGTCAGTGCAATCAGAAATTACCGATGGGTTGGTAGGCGAAGAGACCGATGGGTTTGTAGGCGGAGAGACTGATGGGTTGGTAGGCAAAGAGACCGGTGAGTTGGTAGGTGAAGAGACCAGTGGGATGGTATCGGGGATCGAGACCAATGGGTCGGTAGGGGAAGAGACCGGCGGCTTGGTAGTCGAAGAGACCGGTGGGTTGGTAGTCGTCATGCAGAAGCAACAATTGTCTTTCGCCGTGCCCACGTCTTTGCCAAAGGACATGCCACCATACTCAGGGCAACCAGGTGAGTCGTTAGCTTCGTACCATTCACATCCGTTGCCAGAACCATCGACCCAATTAGTAGTGGCAGTGCAATCAGTAATGACCAATGGGTCGATAGTCGAAGAGACCGGCGGGCTGATAGTCGAAGAGACTAGTGGAAATGTACCAGGGATCGGTGGGTTGGTGTTGGTAGGCGAAGAGACCGATGGGTTGGTAGGCGAAGAGACCGGGGGTTTGGTAGTCGAAGAGACCAGTGGGAATGTATCAGGGATCTGTGGGATGGTAGGCGAAGAGACCAGTGGGTTCGTAGGCGAAGAAATAACGTCAAAGCCACCAGTGGTAGGCGAAGAGATCGGCAGGATGGTAGGCGAAGAAATAATATTGACGCCATCGGCCACGATTGGTGCTAGCGCCTCCTTGACGGCACGGCCGCGGAGGGAGGTCGCCTCTCGTCCATGAACGGAGTGCAACGCCGAATAAAACGCGACAAAGGCGAGACTTGGATTCATTATAGCTTTGGTCGGAGGGCTGGGCTGTTGCCGTTGGTGTTTTTATGAGCACTCCGTGTAAGCTCGAGCGTGCTACGGAGCCCCGGTGCAAGTCCTGATCATATCTCACGTCTTGCGCTGTCTTGGTCATGATCATGTCTTGCCTCATAAGTGGTAAAAAAAATCATGACGCATGAGAGTCTCCAGAGTGGTGCAATCCCCTGAGTTATGCAAGTATATAGCCTGATCGAGATTGAGTGATTTAACCCGCCCAGCCATTCCTACTCCCCCCGTTTGTTTGCATGAGTAAAAAAACATGCCCCTAAAACATCAGCTGTGTATGATGGAACGGTTAACGCGCCATTGGGGGAGACGAAACCCGCGGGCCCGGCATTCGCCAGCATTCTGCATGGGAGCAGAGGCTCAATTCGGCTCGTTGGGCGTTTATCTGTGGCGATTATTGGGGGAGTTAAATGGCCAAAAGACTAGGAGGGAGGGCGGGGAGGGTGGTCGTAATGGACGACCATCGCCATTTTTGTTGGAGAGTGAATTCTCGTCGCCACGCCTCAATAGGAGTAAGCTAAAGTCTCTTGTTAATGGATGAGTTTCCAAAATCCAAGAAAAGCGTCAACGCTCATGTAGAAGCCTCAAGCGATCGTTAATTGAATAACAACAACTCTTTTTTTGCAACTTTGTCTATCTCTTGATGATATCCCCCCGCCCCTCCATCCCATGAAGTTCCCCTCGCATCCCCCCCCCCCCCGGCCCCTCGCTCATCATCTCCATGGTCCTAAGAAACGGCGCCTTTGGATGAATTTTGCGCGGGAGACGAGACTCAAACGGCAGTACGTTCGCATGGAGGAGGTGGGCGGGGTGCGGGATGGGGGATCGCCCCTCCGTCGTCGTCGTCGTCATCCTCAACTGTAGTCGGTGCCCCAATCCTCGGACGTCGCCTTTTTGCGAGTGAAACGACACGTCCCCCGGCGGACGACGCCGTCGTTCGACGATCATTTTGTCGGGGGAAAATAGCACCACCGCCAACGACGACGACAGCGACGACGCGTGCTCTTCGCTCAACGACCGAATGAAGGGAGTGAGGTCCTCGACGAGAGATACCGATATACCGCACGAGCGTGCGCAAGGTCATCGAGCGGGGATCCGACGACGACGACGTCTTTGCCTTCGTTGTCTTCGTCATGGGGCGTAGCCAAGGAGGTTACGGCAACTTCTCCAATGGCGACGGCGCTTGTCGTCGATGCCATCCGCGTTGGGACGGGATCCGACATCGCCGCAGCATACGATGATATCGGCCGAGAAGGGCGACGAGGGGGATAGAAATCGCAGAGGAGTAGGAGGAAAAGGAGTCGAGGAAGCAAGGTGAAATCTAAAGGTATGGCCTCATTCCCGCACGATCGCCCCGCCGTCGAAGCGTTGTGGACGGATGGAGCGCAACCAATAACAACAACAAATCCGGAGCAGCACCACGGTCAAAGAGTGT
This sequence comes from Cyclostephanos invisitatus, assembly GCA_036939675.1. Classification (NCBI taxonomy): domain Eukaryota; phylum Bacillariophyta; class Thalassiosirophyceae; order Thalassiosirales; family Thalassiosiraceae; genus Cyclostephanos; species Cyclostephanos invisitatus. The sequence continues at coordinate 4,315 of JALLBA010001677.1, forward strand.
TAGCCTTGATACTGTGCGACCATCATCGTTTCCTCTCGTAAGCCTTGCCCACGTGACGCCAGCGCGTCAAGGAGGTCGCCAGTTGAATCGTACGATTCCAGGCGATGTTCTTCCGGCATCTGTTCCCGTTACGGAAAAGGCTTCCCGGTGTTATTTTGATCAAGGTCGATCATTGTGTTTCATATGTCCTCAATGTGTTCTTTCTTGGATTCGCTATAGGGTATCGTATTCAATTGAGGGGAAAGCACGTTTGACAATATGGCGATCATGCCTTTGGGTTGAATCGAGACCACTTTTCATTGTCAAAATACTTGGATTGGTCTTGCTCTTCTCCCCCGTGGGATAACAACTAAACAAACAACGCTAGTTGCGGGATGTGGGCGGAGATAGGTGGACAAGTTTTCCTTCTTCGTTCCCTCCGCCGCCAACCATCTAGGTCGCACCCCACCCTTAGTTACGCCACTATCTACTATTTCACAGGTGGAATTATTTTGAATATTCTATTCATATATTAATACTTTTCTCCTGTAGAATGATGAGCGCTCTATCTGAAAATTTACTTACCACGAACTTTTATTCTTTCACACAGGCTCATCTGTCAAATGATGTGATGCCACCTAGTTTTCTTGTTGGCGACAAGACAAGACCTTTTAGTTTGTCATTCAATAACAGCAATTAACTTTCGCCGTGCCCAGACGCCGCCCCTGACATACCATTACACGGGCAACCGGGTAGCTCTGTATCTTTACACCATTGACATCCGTTGCCATTCATATCAAACCAATAAGGAGAGTCGGTGCAAGAAGGTGGGTTGGTATACCAACAGGTTGGTGGGTTGGTACTATAGGGTTGGTAGGCAGAGGGACCGGGGGTGGGTCAGTACTCATCCTGCAGTGACAGCAATGGTCTTTCGCTGTGCCTGCGTATGTGCCAAACCCATACATACCATGTTCGGGGCGCCCAGGTAACTCGTGAACTTGGTACCATTCGCATCCGTAGCCAACATAATTGACCCAATTAGGGGTGTTGGTGCAGCCAGAAGAGACCGGTACCGGTGGGTTGGTAGGCGAAGGGACCGGCAGTGGGTTGGTGGTCATCCTGCAGTGACAGCAATTGTCTTTCGCTGTGCCCGCATATGTGCCAAAGGACATACCATGTTGGGGCAACCGGGATCGTCGCTGGCTTCGTACCATTCGCATCCGTCACCATCACTATCTACCCGAAAAGCAGGTTCAAAACAAACAGAGTTGCTTATGCGGGAGTCCGCCTGCTCCGGCTCCTGCAAATGGTGATTCTCGATCTCGACCTCATTCGTATTACCGCCATCGATCATGACTGGGGCTAGTGCCTCCTTGACGACACAGCCACCGAGGGAGGTTACCTCTTGTCCATGAACAATGTGCACCGCCGAATAAAAAATGAAGAAGGAGAGACTGAGATTCATTGTAACTTCGGCTGGGAGGGTTGGTAACGGAAGACGAATTTGTATGAGCCTGATGTGATGTTTGCGTCTATTGCTTTTTTTGTAGGCATCCCATCTGATAGTGCAGTTTGAGTGTGATGGTCTTTGTCTTATTGTCCTGGTCGTAATGTCTTCCGCTCCTGGTCATCTTCACATCTTTTATGTCTCCTCCTCTTCTTTTTGCTCCTCAGCATGGTCTGTCCTTCCCTTGTCTGTCCATCGCCCAAACGATGCCGTCCACGTCTCCCGATACACTATACTTGATACCTTTCTCGTAAAATGAAGTCACGCCGACCCTTGGTTACATAACTTTTGACATAGGAATTCATATATAAGACTTATATGAGAACATCTGTGATTGGAGAAAGTTTCCGATTACAATAACAATTCCAACATATAGATTTATCATTACTAGGTTCTATTCTTTCATCCCAAGAAAGAAAGCATCAAACTTTTACCATACGTTCTTGGGATAACTCAGGGATTCACGAAACCCCCAGTTTCAAACCCTCTCTACCCTGAGACCATGAAAAGGGCATTTATCTGCAGCACAAATAGAATTTGGATACCAAATATTGGGACCAGAATGTTTGGACAGTCACTATATGCATCACTTTTATGAGCACCAGATTGTTGCCAATATGTATATGTGGAACCCTCACCCCTAAAAGACTCGTGCATATTTTGCTTTTGATAGTGTGAGAATTTACATCAACCCAACTTCCGACACCCCCTCAGCTGATGCCGCCGCCACCACTGCCATCTTCCAAGTAAACAAGGGCACTCTCAAGTCAACATGTTTGGTAACCTCCAGCAGCAGGGGGACACATGTTCCAACCACAACTCGTTCAATTTTTCTCTGGGTTTCAAGATGATGCAGAATTTGGCCACACTGTTGATTTTTAGATGCCAACTTCAGTGCAGATTTCACCTATGGGGATGCATTTGATTTCAAGTCCATCAGTTCTGGGCCATTCGAATATGACAATGTTTCTTGTGAGTTTTCTGATGAGTGTAGGCGACGCAGACATCAAAAGAAGCGCTGGACGAATTTCTTATTTCGAGTCAAGAACATAAAAAAATCATGCTGGTACAGATACTTCACGTGCCACAGGCTGACGTTAGAAATAATGCATGAGCTCTCCAACAGCGATCGTTACGGGTAATTTAGACACTGGTTTTGCATGCCCCTTGCAAAGGTTGAGGAGCGGACAAATATTTTAATTGATCGTGGATATAGTAATCTGCCAAGATCACTTTGGCGCCGTGCAGTATTCCATGAGCATTTGGAGTTGTTGGTGAGGTCCGTGCTATATCTTTTGGGAACGGGAGCTGCATTTTGTTCTTGTAAACCATTGTGTGGCATATCCACATCTGAGGTACGCAAGTTTTTCTACACGTTCATCAAGGCCCTGATGGATATGAAGATGAGTATATTTGTCTTCCTCGGAATTTGACCGAGTTACAACACATAAATAAGGACTACTACGCCACAGTATTGCCAGGTTGTGTGGTTCCAAGGTAGAGGTCCATGTGAAGTGGTATAATGGTCCCACAAAACCGCTGGCAATCATAACCGTGCAAAAGGGAAAGAGGGGTATCCCACCCTTAGGTTTGCATCACAGATTTTAATCGGAGGGTGATGGTGATCTATGGACCACAGTTCAGAAGTCAAAATGACGAGGACATTGTCAAGCACGATTGCAATGTTCACGCCATCAGATATAATCACTTGTTTACCAATAAAATGTGGCAGTCTTATGATGGCGACAGGAACGTTAGATCAGAGAGAGGTATGTACCTGATCTGCGACAATGGTTATTTGCTTTAGCCAACATCACTTTGCCCGTACTCGAAAGCAAACAATGTTGCACTGGAAGGTTTCTTTTCAACAAATTTGGAGAGTGTCCGAAAGGATGTAGAATGTACTTTCGGTATTTTAATGAAGCGCATCAGAAACCCACTTATGGATACTACTAAACTGAATTGTTCATTTGGATGTATTATAAAGGTACTATGCAGTGAATTAGTTTATTTGTAAACTTCTAAATACTAGGCAACTTGCATGTTCACACCATTTATTCTATGGCTGCTGTGTTAACTATTTTCTAATTTTCATGGCCTCCCAGTAAACAAAACGACATACATACCTATTCCTTCATATGTAACTATCAAACCCTGTCAAAAAATAAGACACCCAGCTCAAAATTCATTAAAAACCAATGACGAATCTCGGGGCATTTTTTAGTACTAAATCCTTTGTTTAAATTTGTCATTTGCAGGTCCAGAGACCAACGGCCTAATACTTCTCTCCTCCCTCCTCTTTGATCCTGCACGACGTGCAAGCACACTCACAATTAACCCGCCAAAAAGAAAAAAAAACATCATCACCATGGTCCCCCCAATCCGCTGGCTCCCGGCGGCTCCAATTTTACAGGTGAGTGCGATCGCTGTACGCTGTGCAATTGATCACGATCATTGCAATCCGGCGATGTGACTTTTATCAATGAAACTAACGAATTCTTTATTTTATTGACTAATATTCCATGTGCAGCAGCTCAGCGTGCCCAGGGACAAAAGGTGAGTTATTGAAGTGATAGCTTGTACTTTTTTACGTGGTCGCTGCATCAAAAGAGACGTGCACTGACCCCAGCTACTCGCCGATATCCTTTTTGCTGTGACCCCCCGAGTCCTTGTCATGTTTCGGCATCATTTCAGACTAGGGGGGCACGGCGCCATTATTGCCATGGTATCGTAAGATAGAGGTAGGTTGTGCATTATTTTTACATGTAGCGTATATTAATAAAATAAATACTTAGGAAAATCTATAAAAATTATAATACCTTGTAGTCAGACCATCTGAGAAGCCTGGGACGGCTTTGGATGGCGCTACTCTTTTTAGTTTCTCACATGAAAATTGTGAGAAACTAAAAAGAGAGCACCATCCAAATCTTTGGAAAATTGTGAGAAACTAAAAAGAGAGCACCATCCGAAACTGGTTTCTGAAAACCGTTGTTGACTCTCAACCCTATGTAGGATTCAGTATCATTTGACTGTTCTACATAAATAGGAATTAGTATTAAAATAAAACATACATTGACACAACAGGTGTTATCAACTTTTACCAAGTAAACTGAAAGGTGATTATGGCAAACTTCCCTACCTCATTTAGCTCATTCTTGTACTTCCTCCACAACGTGCATCCCTCCAATATTTTCTTCCAAGCACCTATAAGCAAGGAGCATTGCTGGTCTAATAGCTGCATCTTCAAAACATACTAACATAACTGTTAAGGAAGGCATTCTCATTTACCTCCTTCTTCATTGGATCCCTCACAGTTGTTCCTACCTCAACCATAATTGCAAGCTCCACAGCCTTGCGATTATCTTCAGTAATATGCGCCCGCTCCGTGTAATGCTCGAGACGATCTAAAAAAGAGTACTTACTTGCTTCCGCATGAGTGGGCATATTGTTGTCAACATCATCCCCATCCGCTGCAAAGTAATCTTCCCTGGGCTGGGTGAATCAGTAAAATCAGTCAAACCAGTGGACTGACACCCAAAAGCAGCGCAATCCCCCCCAATCATGTCCAAATCGTCACTGTCACTGGAATTACTGCTATTGGCGGAGCAAGCAGTCAAAGCTATGCTACCCGCTGTGGCTGCTAAGGCGGCGGCAGAGATGGCATGAACATCAGAGAGACCAGCAGCATTACCAGCATCAGTAGCGACAGAGGCAGCAGCAACTGAGGCCACATCATGACACCGAGGGGTGGAAGCGGATGCCCCATGCATCAGTGCATTGTTCGCCCTCATCTTCACTGCTCCTGGTGGTGATTTGTGAACGGCCGCGCTTGGTGGATGATTAGGGTTTACTGGAATTACAGGCATGGATTCTTGCTTGAGTTGGTGTTTATTGCTACAATATTTCAAAGATAGCTTGGATATCCTCCAAGGATGGGGAGGATCAGTGAATCAAACTACGACCTCAGGTAATTGAAAGGAAGTCTGGCAGGAACTCCTATCTGCGTATCTGCATATTTGTGTATCTAAGCGCCAACAAAATTGCAAAAAAAAACTGTAAATCAGTGAATCAAAGTATGACCTCAGGTAATAGATTGGAAGTCTGGCAGGAACTCCTATGTGCGTATTTGTGTATCTGCGCGCCAACAAAATGGTCAAAAAAAACTGGAAATAATCATTAAACACCATCTGAAAACAATGATTTGGGCTGAGGGACAGACCAAGACCATGTGCTGACATAAGCCGAACGCCGCCACAAATAAGTATTAGGTGTTTGGATGGATAAAA
>JALLBA010001684.1:0-13963 GCA_036939675.1 Cyclostephanos invisitatus
GAGGCATTTTCACGGGTCGAACCTCTATATAAAGGCATTCTCCAGTTTTTCCCTTGTTATATTGTTCAGCGCAAGAGAGGGCAGTACGTGCTTCAGAGGTGGACATTCGTATTGCTCGTCCCTTGACATCCTTATCAACCTTGGAGAGCAGGTGAGCCCGGTCGAGAGCACGAGCATCGCGTCCGCTAGGCGCAGTCGTGGGCAGATGAGGAGTCACGTCCGCACGTGCCTTCTTCCTTGAGGAGGTTGACATGGTGGCAGTGATGATCACCTCTGAACTTTTATCTCTGCGATTCACCCATCAGCTCCCACACATGTGAGGGCCAGAGCCGAAACAAAAATTCGTTCAGCGCAAAAAAAGGCTAGTCCACCTGTAAGGCTCGAGCCAGACCAAAATGCATGTTTCAGCACATTTAGTGAGGAATCAAAAAAAGTTCGACCAGCTGTAAGGCTTGGCCTGAATTGGGCGGTTCCGAATCAGGCGGTTTTTCAGGTGGTTCTCTACCGCCACCAATTTTCCTTCCCTCCTGCCATTATCCCATCTTTTCAAATAAATCAAATTTCATTTCTCATCTTGCTTTCTTCCTTTTTGTCGGCCATTTGAATCGGTGTTGACTCGGAACTCTTCTCCCCCTGTCCACCCCCCCAGCGCAGCCCGCATTGACACAATTTTCATTGACGATGGCGGTGGTGGTGGTACGATGACGATGCCAATGGCGGCATGAAGACAACAAAGGTGGCGGTGGTGGCAGCACAAAGACAACGATGACAGCGGTGCAATGATGATGACAACATTTGCGGTGCAAGGAAGATGGCAATGGTGGCGGCGCATAGACAACGACGGTGGACAAAGATGGTGGCAGATCAACAACTATGACGGCGGCGCGAAGATGCTGAAGTGTGAAGACGTTGGTGGCACGAAGACAATGATGTGTGAAGACGATGACAACAGCGGCAGCGCAAAGATGATGACAACGTTGGTGGCGCAATGACGATGACAATGGTGGTGGGAAGGCAATGATGGCGGCGGAGCAAAAACAACAATGGCGATTTGACGAAGACGGTGGCAGATCAATGATGATGACAGTGGCGTAAAGATGATGACGTGCAAAGATGTCAGTAGTGCGCTCCCATCCATTCTGTTCAAGCCCATGAATTGCATTCCCCCCATCAGGAGCCAGGAGCTCTCCCATGCCACAATCCACCAAAACCCCAACCGTAGAGCCCATGACATGTTCTCCCCCTCCACCAGAGCTGTCTCCGCTGTCCTGCTCATGCTAGAAGTACTAGCACTACTAACTTTCCTGCTAACTAGAATATCCACTTTGTGTGCAATGGTGTGTGGATTTTTGCGTCCAATCATACAAAAATTTTGGTTTTGACTTGACGCTCTTGGGAACATGGGTAATGACTTGGTTTAATGCATTCCCAGTTAATATGACGTTGGCAAATGAAGGGTCCTCAACACCATTCTTTCCAATGAAACTGACTTTGAAGAACAAACTGTCCAACATCCAAGCTCAGTTGGGTGAAATACTTCTTCAAAATACAGTGTGACCGTGACATTGTTTCCACAATAGAATTGTAGTATCTGCCATGTTCTTTTGGGGAATAAGATTTACTGATTGTAGTTGAACTCTGTATGGAATGTTTCAAGTTTGAAGTCGCATGTTCTATAGTCATGTTGTGTTCCGTCCCCTTCTCTTTAAGCCGGTTTCTTTTGGGGCAATTAAGAATGGTGTGATTCATATGCTGTTCACAAAGACTATTTGTTTCCCAATTTCTTAGCATTACAATAAACTCTGGTATCTTCATTAATCATCCCAATAGTTGCTTGTGAAAATGAAGGAGTACTTGGTCAACCGCAACTCATGTTTGTTGAACGTTGCAACAAGACTGCATGTTCCAAATGCCTCTTGAAACGCTGCTTGTGAGTGGTACCACATAGAGCAGGTAAAGGTCAGTTGACACTGGTGTTGGGACCTATGCCATCAGCTTTATGTGCAAATGCTTGTTGATAGCGTTGGACTACATCCTTCATGAGGTTTTTGATGTTTGACACAGATAACTGTTTTACATCATAAATGTTCATAGAATTTGTCACCTTGATGCCCTCACATACAATTTTCTTCATCTTAATGGCCATCCCACCAATAAGATATTTAATATCTGATTGAGACTTGTCATAAAATGACACTATGTGCCCAAACACATCTCTCAGGGTACTGTTTGATATTGGTGATATACGAGTTGATGATAGATCAAACAGTTGGACTTGATTGCATGACGTCTGCGAGACTTTGAAGAAAACTAGTATATGGATCATTGCCATCATCTGAATCATTGTCAGTGTCCTCCATTGTTATTCCCAAAATGGAATTCACAGTGCTAGTAGTGTTTGGGGCCCATCCATTCAATGATGTGGTTACCTTCAATTGACGGAAATGACGTGGTTGGTAAAGAGACGGAAGGTACCCACCCAAAAATTTAATCTCATGAGAACATTGAGTCTCTTCGGTGGTGCATTCCTTGCAGTCACATCTCTGTGCTTGTGAAAGGAAAGTCCGTGGCTTACTCAAACTGTTCGTTATGTCACTAACTGTAGCCATTCCACTAGCGTCTATATGCAACATCAATCGCTCATCTGACCGTTTCCTACTTTCTTTGTATCTCTCATATTCAGGTTTACACAGGTTGTATGCTGCCTTAAATAAATCAATGACGGTATTGGATTGATTGCAATTCTTCAGTTCTTCAATGACTCCAATCATTGCATTTTCTGCATCAGCCAACATCTTATTCATTCGGAGCAACCTATTCCATTCCATCAAATCCTTGAACAAGGTCATGGGTTCCTCACAATATGTGTTGTTTTTAGTATGCTCATCATTCAAGGTACACAAAATACTGGCATGGTTCTGTTCAGACATGGAAGATCTGTGTAATCCAGGAGAGCCCTTCATCATATTTAACTGGACTTGTGAGTACTCTCAGTTTGCATTAGCAAATTCTTCAAACTTCTGTCCTAATAGCATATTGCGAGGGGAAATTTGATGCAGTTTTGATGTTGCGTTCATCTTGGCTTGAATGAAATATTCCTCGCTTCTAGCTCTGATCATTTGCTTAAGCTCGTCTTGAAGGAGCTCTGCTCCATATTGTCCGAAGGTATCTGTGAGACCAGTAAAGAATAAGTGGAAACAATCCTTGAGGTACCGTGCATTTTGGAATCCCAAATCATTGACCATTTCCTGATCAAAGAATCCATCACCCGAAAAGACATGAACTTCCTCAGGATGACGTCCAGGTGTGTTCTTGATTAAAAAGTTGCACATGAATTTGTAACCATCTTCCCTCTCACCACACATATGCCCACGCATCCTAAGCACATAATCTTATGCTCATTGTACATTACAATGGACATGTTTGGCCATAGCCATTTGTTGATCTCCCTCTTCATTGTGTCTAAAGAAATATACCTTCCATACCGCTCAAAGTTAGAGCGCATTGTAGCAGTTTGCCATACTAACCCATTCACTTTCCCATTGCAATCAGTGGCAAATTCATATACAAATCCGGTTGTCTGAGATTGAAGCAAAATAGTTCCTCGATAGTGACTTTCTCACAATATATTGTGAGAAAGTCACTATTGAGGAACTATCACCATTAGCATCACTTAGGATATCCAACCAAGCTCTCTAGCAATCTTATTTGCTGTGTCATCGTCAATGTCAATTTCATCATCAATACCACCAAGAAAAGAGTCATTTGATGCATCCTTGAAGTTTTCATAGGATGGATTAAGGCAGAGTATAGACAATAGATTGATGACCTTTTTCCATATGTAATGAAAATCCCGAGGTCTGATGTCTTTCTTTCTTGACCAGATTGGTTTCAATATGCTTTTTATGGAGTAGGAACTAAGCCGTTTGCCTTCTGACATCCTGCACAGTTGATACATTGTTTGGGAGTCCGATTCACACTGATAGCCTCCACTACGTTCATTGACCTCTAGTAGATTATGTGGTGATGGTAAACACCCACCTCCATGGTCATAACAGGTGGGGCAAGACCTATTTCTGGAGTCCTCACTCATGATGCTAGTGAGATTTTTCCAATCCGGATGAGCAACAGCTTTCGCCTGCTTGGTTTCTTCTTGCCCATCAGCTCTAATAGTCTTGTTCGGTGCTAACTTGGGATCATAGTACACTTTTATGTTTAGGCTAAACACCCGACATGCAGCTGTCCGGACTGATAGTTCCGGCTATATTCTTGCTTTCCGTAGCGGTTACATTGTATGATATTGTTTTCCAGAAATCCCTCAGTGCATCCAAAAATAGAGTACGGTTGGCCCACCATTCGTTGGGTGCGAAAATGTGCCTAACTAGGACATTGAGATCAATGTCTGGATCATAATTAGCAGAAGACCTTATCCATGTTGATCGGAGGAGTCTGCCGTTGAACGAGACTTTGTATGAAATTTGGGTAACATCGTCTTGTTCTATAATTTCATCAGTCTGCTTCAGCCAGGCAGCAAGCAATAGTTCCTTTGGAGGTGAGAATTCTTCTGGAGGTTGAGATTGCCCAAGTGAGAATTACTGGGTGCATCGGTCGCCATGATCGATATGTGTCGGTCGAGATGAGTACCATTATCGGTGAGAATAGATAATAATAGAACTAGTACTACCAAAGATATGATTATAGAATGAGTACTTTTACTCGGATTAGTATTACTTGAAGTACTATTACTCGGAGTACTATTACTAATGGTTATGATACTATTTTACTCTTTCTTCAAGGGGGTGGGTTAGTGACCAAAAGTCCAACCGACACAAAAGAAGGGAGCGAATTTGAAATGCTTGGGAAACTAAATAGGAGAAAGGAAATACGAAAAAGGAGAAATATCGCAGTACACAAAATTCAAACAAAACAATTGGCGGCGGGAGAGAACCGCCTCAAAAACCACCAAATGTGGAACTGCCTGATTCAATCGTCTCCCAACCAGTGAAATTGTATGTTTTCCGGTATCTACTTCTACTAGTGTTTCTGCTTTGCTACATACAAATTGGTATGTAAAAAATTACAGCTAAATTTTGTCCCTAGGGAAGAGGTGGCAGCAAAGTAGCTACTCATGGTTGATCTGTCTTAACTAATTATGGGTGGATGGCGCTGCTATGCTATAACTAAGTGGTGCTTGGCTCTGTGGTCTGTCCTCAGTACCTCAGGGATCTGGCCTATCTAGGCTAAGATCATCACACCAGGCGCTGCTATGCTATAACTAAGTGGTGCTTGGCTCTGTGGTCTGTCCTCCATACTTCAGGGATCTGGCCTATCTAGGCTAAGATCATCACACCCTCACCAAGTGTCCAACCAACTTAGGGACATCTATTAGCAAAAAATAATATTTTGAGCTGCATGTGTAATAGCTCTCGAAGATGCATTTTGAAATGCATATGTATGCACTATAATCAAAGACCATCATATTTTCATGCTGTGCATGCTACCTTTTGTTTGTTCTCTACTTGTGGCATTTTCATAACAATGGTTGGCATGAGGAATGCTTTTTGTATGTTCCTGTAATGTGATTCCAAAGTAGCTACTCATGGTTGATCCGTCTTAACTAATTATGGGCGGATGGCGCTGCTATGCTATAACCAAGTAGTGCTTGGCTCTGTGGTCTGTCCTCTGTACCTCAGGGATCTGGCCTATCTAGGTTAAGATCATCAGTCCCGTTTTCTCGATTTGTTTATCCTAAGTATCCTCTCTGTCACAATGTGTCTTTTTGTATGTTCCTGTGATGTGATTCTAGATGGTGTTTTGTCCAGTAGTCGGCATAGTTCATCTTGTCTGGTCTCCGGTATATTCTGAATTGTTGTTGACATTCCTGGTCTCGTAGCCAATGAAATCTCATGTCCATGGCTTTTGTTTGTTTGGGTTGTATCTTACCATTGATGACAGCGTCCGCCATTGCGTTGTCAGTTTGTAGTGGTGTGGGAGGTTGCTTGTGGCCTAATTCTTCAAGGATGATTCTGATGTATACCGCTTCGCACGCCATGATGTAGAGTCCCGCAAGTTCTGCTTTGGTGGCTGATGACATGACATTCTTGATGATGTGTGCAATGTTAAATACTGCGCCATTGTTTGGTGGTATGGTCTTGTCACTGGATAAGAAAAAATGGCCTCCGGCTCTGCTGCGTGCTTTGGGTTCACTCAAGTAGCTTGCATTGCTGTGCACCGCTAATATCATATCGCTGGCGTGATAAGAGAGTACTGCATCCTCCTGTGTCGCTAGATAATTGAGAAGTTGAAGTGTTTGCTGCATCGTATCTGTGGTTGGTTTTGATGATTGGGATGCGATGGCGCTGATTGGGCAAAGTAGGGTGCTGTCCACTGCTCTGCCAAGGAATATGAATTTGCCGCATACCTGTTGAATGAATCATTTGGCCTTGTCGTCTAGCAAAGGTGCAGTCGATTCCTGTGTTGCATATTGCTTCTTGGCTCCATATTGAATTGGTGCGCTCGGATAAGGTGAGTGCTGTAGTTTGCAGGTGATGTGTTGGAATTGTTTCAAGGCTTTCTTCACGTAGTTTGGCATTGATGAATGCACGTCATTTTTTGTAGTCCCAGTCCAATGTGATCCCAATGTACACTGTTCCTGTCCAATTGCAGGTGAGTTTGTAATGTTCCTTGAGTGTAGTTTTTAGATGCTGGGCATGTTCCTCGCCAACGTACTTCACCCCAAAGTCATCCACAACCAATGTGAATTGTATTGGCCGTGTGTCATGTTTCCAAAGACCAGGTACCAATTTTTTTTGTCGGTAGCCGTGTTTGTTCAGATGTTTTTTGAAGAGTTTGTTTGCCAATAATCCTGATTGTGGTAGGCCGTACATCCCTCACTTGGCTTTGATGTAGATGCTGCCATTTTTGGTGGCTTTCTCTCTGAGCTTATATTCTTTGATTATTTCATCAGGTATGTTGCTTAGTTTCATGCAAATGAATTCGGGAGGGTGTAATTGTGTCATTAGGTAAACATTGGAGATGTCCATTGTCATGAAACGTGCACCCTTTGTAAAGATTACGCTGTTGAAGAGCATTTTTGCTACCAGCATGTCCGCTGTTAGGGTGGCAACTGTGCCTGGGTAGTTGATTCTATCTCCCCCTACAGTGAACCATGTCCAATTGGGTTCTGCCTTTTCTGGTCGCACCGTGCACACAAATTGCCTGTATGTGATGTCTTTCATCCGTTCCATCGGAACTTTGTGTTGGAATATAAATTCAATAGTGTTGGTGGTTTTTTTTATTCTGCCGCCAACGCCATTTGCTAATCTTCGAAATTTGTTGGCTGATGAAAGGCTCCATGCTTCTCTGTATTTTGTGCTTATCATTAATTGTCTGTAGTTGAGTAGCTTGCCCATGTCTCCATCCATGACTGCCATAGCTTGATGGACTTCGTTCTCCAGTCGTGTGATGTATCATGAGAGGTGGATCATACCACGTTGATGCCGTTGCTGTCTTATGACTGCCGCAGCGAAGCCTGGTTGACGTGAATGCGGTGGTGCATTGGATTGATGTTCTCATGATCTTGTGCTCATGGTAGGGAGGACAACTTGTGCTGCTGCTGTTGCAACCTGTGCTCTGGTTTGTATGCAAGGGGATGTGCTAGGTGGTGTGGCAGAATTGCAGAGCCGTGTGGCCTGCCGCTTTCGAATGCGTTCTTGTTTGGCTGATTTGTTTATCTTGTTGGTTGGTGTTGCATTGCTGAGCACCCTTGGAATTGATGGTTGCACCAGCATGGAGCGTGTGCTCCTTTTGTTATCATCAGTGTGGGTTGCAGGCACATTTGGGGGCGTCTGCACCCTCAAAACTTGTTGCATGTTGGGTGTCTGCATCCTTGGAACTCATTGCATGTTGGGGGTATTGGAAAGCGTTGCTGCATCCTCAAAGCGGTTGGGTTGTGCCTGTACATGGGCTTTTGTTGCATCACTGATTCGTTGGAGGTCTTGTGTGGCCTGAGAATTTCTGGCGCTGCTAGCCATGCGCTGGAGAGCTTTGATGCAATCGGCCAATGCGTGCATCACTTTGTCGGCATGGGTGATGGTGGGATTGGTGATGCGTTTGTGTTGGAATTGAACGGTGTCAGATAGTCATTTGCTCTTGGTGTGCTTGATGTGACAGCTATGTGTATGATAATGTTCTGGTGACATGAATAGATACCATCCATCCACTGAATGATATGCCCATGTGCCACGTTTGTCGGTCTTCTCATGCACCTGGGCCTCACATCCCATTGGGGCTAGTGGCATTTTGTTGTAGTTGAATGGGCCGCTGAGGTGAGCATATGCCAACACATTTGGAGTGGCATTAGATTGTTGGATGAGGTTGATTGTGATCTCAGTTTGTGGGAGGAGCCGGTCCGATAGGCTTGGGGGAAAATTGTCGGCTACACCAGCCAGGGCACTGAGGAAGCAGGCTTTGAAGTTGCATATTGCCACCTCAGCTGCATTGCGTCGGTGACATCCAGGTGGCACTAATTCTATGTCAAATTTGCACGTGTCTTGGATGTGGGTCTTCATGTTCTCTGATACTTTGTTGTCTAGGACATGCTTCTTGGGAACAATGCCTGCTTGCTTCAGTCGTAGCAGGAGTGCATTGTACGCGCATATCATTTCCCCATCCTTGTGGCTCTTCATGGGCTCAACGAGGATGGTGTTGCTGTCAATTTCCACCATAACTATGATGTACGTGTTACCTTGTTGCGAACGCGTAGGGAATTGACCGGTTTGATCGGAGAACATGGTTTTGCATATCCGGTATGTTTCGGTGTCGACGTCTTGAACTTTCTTACCATGGAGTTGAGAGGTGTTGCAAGTTTCCAACGGCAGTCTTTTGGTTTTGGTGGAACGCACATTCATTCTCGTCTGATTTAAATGACCTTTTGCTGTTTTGATTGTCTCGGGGTAGTACTTCTGGATGCTAAGTTCATTTAACATTGGCCAGCCCACATAGTTGCCTGCTTTGGTGGCTTTGAGCCAAGTTGATTTTACTGGGTAACCGCATACGGCGTACATCCATTTTATGGCTTGTTCGGTTGATGGGAAATTGTAGACACTGTTGGCTTGTCTGAGTGCTTTTCACGCTTGTTTGGATGGACGTCGCAGTTGCCATTGTCCCCATTGTTGCATCAATGGTATTTGGTATCGTCCTTGGCTATCTCTTACTCCGATTAGGATGGGTTCGCCTTTGCATGTGATGAGCACGTCTTCTTCCTTGAATACATTAACACCTTCTTTTGTGAAGACTGAGACTGTGTCATCGTAGGCCGTCTTGCCCACGCTCATTAAAAATGTAGGGAAGTCCTGGAATGTGTCTGCCTGCTTTGCTCGAGCAGAGAGGTGTCAAAACGGGAGTTGGGTGACGTATTTTGCCTTGCTTGTACCTCCATTGGCGACTCCTACCTTTTGTGTTGATGGTCGAAGAATGGGAAGGCCTGCTTTGCGTTGATCTTTCTCGCTGATGTAGTGTCCGTTGGCTCCAAAGTCATACGTTACCATGATGGGTTGCTTGTTGTTGATGTATTTATGTATGCTGTTGTGTGTGGCAAAGCTGACATGCTTGTTCTTGTTGACCTTTTTAATCATCCGGTTAAATGCGGAGCCTAAACTGTAGGCGGCATTGCAGCCACATTGGATAAAACCAATGCGTGTTGTGCTTTGTTTGGTGTGGGCATCGTTGATTGCCATATGATTCATGTTGCTGTTGTCGGCTTTGGCCAAGCTGGTCTGTTCGTCCTCTGCATGGGGAATGCTGTCGTCAAGGAACAGGTTGTTGCTATCGCGCAGGCGCCATAGCATCTGCTTAATGTGTCTGCGGTGTTCACGTGGATCCGGGGGTATGATAGTTTTTTTGTTGTCCATTTGTAGTGGTGGACCGCTCATGTTGTAGCTAGTGGGGTCATCGGGTTGGGTAAGTATGGCATATGCATTATGATTATGCCAGTTGGGTTTGAGTTTGGGCTTTAGTAACTTTTAGTTTTACCACGACCTGTCACTGTAATCCATTTGTCATCCTCATTCTCTCCTTCCTCTGACGTCCCCGTGCACCGTCATTCGCTCCCCGAATCGTCCTCCTCTGCATACCCGCCCAAGTCCGCCGTAAATTTGATGCGTGGCTTGAAATATACCTTCAGCTCATCGCAGATTGACTTTAAGCGGTATCCCTTATATTTCTTGTTCCACATGCATTTGTCTGGTTCAACACAATGGGGCTTCGTGCGGTGGTATTTCTTGCAATGGGGGCATGTATTCTACTTAGGCTTGTCATCCTTGTCCTTTGTCTTCTTGTTTCCGCAAGACTTGGATTGCTTGGTTTTCTTGTGTTCGCGGTCACGAGACTTGCGCTGCTCCTCAGATGAGCTGCTGTCAGAGCTAGCACCGTATGCTGATTTGGTGTATTCCAAGTCGGTGTCACCGTTCATCATCATTCAGTTGAGGAATGATACTGAGTTGGCGACTGAATGTGCTGTCCCTGTGTTTGGTGCTGGTGCATCTTTGAGGGCCCTCACGCCATCAGCTCTCACGAGCTTCAGTAAGATGGTCTGTTGGTGCCCAATGTAGGCAGTAACTATCATTAGACAAAGGTTGCTCTAATTAGTTAATGACTACATTGACCAACGAGGTGCGAGAGGAAGGTCGTGCTTCTGACCGCTCCTACCTGTGATCTAAGAAGATCACTCCACGTAGGAATCAGTGGGATATGTAAGTAACAGATAGCATAGGATTCCTGTGAAGACGCGCAGGTCACAATTGCAGTGCTCTGGAGTCGTGGAGCCATAGGTAAGGGTACCTTACATATGTACCCGCCATCTTGGGTTCCAACCCACCCTTTCACAGCGCTGGACTGTAGGGCCCGCAGTAATTCTTGTAGAGAATTAGGTTCATGCAAATACCATGGGCAAACCTTAGTATTATGTGCTCCTGTGTGATGTTTGCTTTGATAATCAGCCAGATTTTCTTGGCCAGGATGCCAGTGAAGTGCGTACATCTCTTGTGCACACTTATCGCTAATCCAAAAGAAGTGCATCTCAATCGAATGTGAGCGCTGTCATTTGACAGTGTTATTTGCAATGCCAACAGCCGTTGCATTATCACAATGCACCGGAGTTTTCGGTTGTACGTGACCCATATCTTCAAGGGTGCTGTGAAAAATAATCCTTTCCCCTGTGATTGGGTGTACCATTGGGCTTACGAAGTGCTTGATATGTGAAGGCAATGTGATGACAATGGGCTGCAGTAAAGCTGTTGGAGTGAACGCCTTGTTACAAGCGTTCATTTCAGTTTCTGTCAATAAATTGATGGCATGCCGTGTCACCATATGTTGATGGGCTCCGCTTGGAATGGGGACATATGGGGCTGGGGCAACCTGTGTTGCGACAATGCCAGGAATGTTGTTTTGTGTGACATGATGATGGACGTGTGGTGTTTCTTTCAACTGCCTTTTTGCCGTCGGGTTGTGCACCTCCATGATGCATGGGGCATCCGTGATCCATGGGATTGTGAGTATTGGGGAGTTGTCGACCTCCTTTTGTTCCGCCTCACGTATGCCATCCACAGTCACCCTTTGTTCTTGCGCCACCACCCTTTGTTCCTCTGCAGTGGGTGGGGGGGCAAGTAATACCATTATGCAATCACTGAGCAATTGTAGGATTCGACACCCTTTAGGCGTCATGCTTTGCTTGTCTACATCATCCTTCATCTCGTCGACTAGGGCGCAAAATTGTCAATGCGGAGTCATGTCGGGAAGTTGACAATGTTGGGGAAACAAATCAGTTGAACCGGACACCCCATATCCTCAAGTTTCTGGGATGTAATACACATCACACCAATAATGATCCCTCGATGGGCCAAGGTACCATCCGTCGACACCACACAAAGCCCATGAACCCTGGGTATTGCTGTCTTCATAAATGACCGCTTTGCATCCCAAAAGTGCAAGCGGGTATCGGTTCCAATCAAACGCGCCGTATAGCAACTCGTGTGCTGACAGTTGGGTCTATCCTGGAAGTCCGCATCATGTTAAGTGTGAGTATGACTTGTGGTGTCAACTTGTCCCATAGTTGTAGGGGGAAATCCTTATCTGTCATTGCGAGGGCAGATATGAATGCATCTTTGAACGTTTGAATGGCATGTTTGGCTAATTTACTTGATGGTTATGTGGCTCAACAAGCTGCAACTTGCACTCTTCCTCCGTGAGAAATTGCTTGATATATTTTGTTGCTTGATTGTCCATCACGTTTAACTTCGGTTTGAAACCTTTTTGTGTGAGCTTGTCAAAATTTGCTTCATATGCATTGTAGATAGTACGATTGTCAAGTCCTGTGATTGGAGTAGCCAAGATTGCATTGGCTTCATATTAGTACAGCACTAAGAACCAGATGCTGCCATCGAACGAAACAAACTAGAACATGCCGGTAAGGTCGTTGTATACAACACCTGAGTGCCTGTCGGCGAATGCTCCAAAGCAAAAAACGTTCGCTATGGACTTGTCGGCGTCGTCTCGATGGGAGCTGGACCGATGCCTGGGGGCAAATAAAACTCATCAGGCACGGGCATCCAAATTGGTGGGGGAGGCACGACAGGGAGGGGCGGTGCAATTGGGATCAGCGTCGTGACCGAACGGGAAGATTTGCTTCATGTGCTTTAAATTCCATGGGCTCGGATTAAGATATTTGAGTATCAATTTTTCCGACAAGTTGGCGTTAGACAAGCTAGCCTACGAGAGCTAGTGCAGCAAATTTTAGTGAGAGAGAAATTTAAATTCTCACACAAAAGGTTTGCAAAACAAGCAACAATCAAAATAGACTCATAAATAAGTAATCACCTACTTATAACAGCTATTTAGTTGTCACTGTTTAGCAAGGGCTGGGTAAGGGCTGGGAATTCGCTGCCCATCAATAAAAACACTCCAGAGCAGCCGCTGTCGCCGACCTTGACGCCCTCCCCCACCGCCACCCCTCACCCAGAGGCGCCGTCCTTCGTGCAGTTGCTCCATTACGACCTCATCGACGATCCCCCCCATCGGCGCTGCTTCCCATTCACCGCCGCCGCCGCCGCCGCCAAGGGACGTTGATTCCACACAGCGCTTGATGCCTGCCCGCCGCCGAGGTAAAAAGCCATTTGGCTCTGTCTGTGCTGAGTTCTGTGGGACTGTGCCATTTTTTCACAGCTTTTTCGAGACAGTATCCTTTCCTGACCCCCCCCCCCACATGCATTATTTATCATGTGTTTGTTCACAAAAGTATGCAACACCTTTTGCACCATACCTGTTTTCCCCCCCCATTCATTATTATCATGTGCACCTTCTTCTTACTCTCCTTTTCTCCGCCATGTTTGATTGTTGTATCAACTCTTGATGTCTTCTTTCATGTGATGCAAAAGTATGCAACAGATTTTTGCAACTTTCCTGGTTCTCCTCCCCCCATTCATTTCATATGTGCACCTTTCTCTTTTCCTCTCCATTATTCATTTGATTGTTGTATTATTCTTTCCATCTATGATCCCTGCAAGGGTATTCTGAACTCCATGAGTTGTGCAGCGTGGACCCGCAGGGGGAGGCTGAACAATGCTCAGTTGGCATGAGGAGAACTATGTTGTAAACGATGTCGCCTTGCGCCAAGGGTGCAATACACCCATGGGTCCGCAGCGTGATGACAACAACATTGTTTTTTGTGACCTCTTGTGCTGCCCCCATTTACCCTTCTTTGCTCATCTGCCGCGTGGCTATTGTCAACATTGTAGTTGCCCCATGCAACAGCATGACACAGCCCAGCGCAACATGACACATCTCGGACTCGCCGCCAATCTCGAGCCTGACATAAGCCGCCAAAAAAATAAGTATTAGATGTGTGGATGGATAAAAATGAAAATTATGAGAGTATTATAACTATGTTTAAATGAAGTTGCGTGTCGAT
>JALLBA010001690.1:0-11773 GCA_036939675.1 Cyclostephanos invisitatus
AAGCATTAAAATAAGCTCATAATTTTCTCTTCCTGACCTGAACTACATGCCACTTCGTTTTCACTTGCAACATTTCACTCAGGGGAAAAGTTGTTCATCCGCCTAGGTCAATCTTCAGCGCTATGCAGAACGCGATGTCAACACAGTCCAAAGGCCGGATCGCGCTGCGCAAAGGTGTGCATGATGCTCTGAACAACTTTTGATGGATGCATTCCAACATAGCCACCCGGCCTATGCGTTTTGCAGATTTTGGTTCCCCTCCCCCCGGTCGCAACGGGTCATCACGATGCCTCGGGGTCTGGTGCTGGTGGCGTTTGGTTTCCCGGCCCCTCCCTGACCCCACGCGAGGGTTTCCACCCCTCCGCACCGGATGTGTGGCGACACACCTGGCCTGCCTCCATCAACAACTGACTCATCACTGACTTGAACCCCTCCGGGAGCATCACGAACTCCGACCTTGAACTGGCAGGTGGTCTCATACACCTCGATGCCCTCAACTCCTGCTTCGATATACGGGAACGGACGGTCCTCTCAAAAGGGGACAACCTCAGCACTACGTTCTGGGAATGCAAAGGAAGCACCTTGACTGCTTCCGCGCTGGCGTATCTCCTCCGTCTTTTTGGCATACACCAACAAATGCACCGATACATACCATGCTTTGATTACATCTCTGGATCGTCTAACTACGTCACTGATGCCCTCTCTCGCAATTTTCTCTTATCCTGGCCTGACCTGCTCTCTTTGCTCTCATGCTACCTCCCGCAGAAGGTTGGTTGCCAAATTTGGAAGCCGTCACTGCAGATCATTTCCACTGAGACTTTGGCATTTCAGACAACCGTGCTTGCCGGAGTCTCTCCAGGGCGTGCAACTAGCGGCGTTGTTGCCTGGGCCAAATGTATCAACTTCACCAGTGACTTGGGCATTGACCCCTTTCTCGAAACCTTCCCGGACAAAATACCGTTCCTACAAATCTTCACCGGATGAGTACGTTCTGGAGAAAAGATTACATATGGCACATTGGCACATTGCCCAGACATTCCTCAACATGGGGGCCCAGGACCCACACCTCAACTTGGCCTTCCGCATCGACTTCCGGCTATGGCACACCCTCCGTGCATGGACACAATGCGACCCGGCACCTCTCCGCGTAAAACCCATCCCAGTCCCAGTTCTACGTCAAATCGCAGTGTCTGTCACATCCAACACAGTTGAAAATACCTTTCAAGCAGCATGTAGCATGTGACATGATCGTTATCACATTCTTCTTCCTTCTCCACCCGGGCGAATACACTGACAACAACAAGGACCCGTTCTGTTTTGCTGATACGCAGCTCTTCATTGGCGAAACACAGCTAAATCTGTCTACCATGCTGCCCTCAGAAGTATGCTTGGCGCGTTTTATGTCCCTCACCTTTGTCCACGGAGAAGTCATCGGCCTTGCCTGCTCAGGCAACCCCTACCTATGTCCTGTCCAGGCCATAATTCGCCGAGTGCTCTACCTCAAATCGCACTCAGCACCACCCTCCACCCCCTTGGCACGTATCTTCAACACCCCCGCCAAGGTCACCGCAACTTTCCTCACTGATCACATCCGTGAGGCCATCATGGCTTTGGGCCCGGACCGGCTTCCTCCCTTCGGAAGTCTCGGCCCGTTGTCCTTGCACCACCGGCGCAACTGCGCTGCTCCTTACCCAAGTTGATCCGGATGTCATCCGCCTTATCGGCCGGTGGCACTCGGACAAAATGCTCCGCTATCTACACGTCCAAGCATACCCCCTCATGAGGGATTACTCCCATCGCATGTTGTCCGTGGGAACGTACACCCTCATACCGAACCACCTCGTCTCACAACGAGCATGATGCAGCCGTTGGCGTCTACCTTCCTTCCGATCCAATTTTTCCTACCGACCCTTCCTCCCATTCTCTCTTGGCCTGTGGCAGATCATGGCATGACTCACTACCCATGACTCGGCCATTCCAGGGCACAAAGGTGGAGCTTTTACTAGTAAAGTCCCCCGTTTTTTGCCAACATTAATCTAAGTTAGCACGCATCACATTAGGAGCCTAAGGGAGGGATACGTAGCAAGCGACGACCAACTGAGGTGGCCCCGTCACAATATGGCATGGCCTTCATCTTCTCTCCCCCCCCCACTTTGACATGATTGCATGAGCCATCGCTTCCTGCGAGTAGTCGTCGTCTCTTCCCCCCAAATCGTCGTCCATCCTGTTGCGGTGGCATTCACGACGTCTTCATCTTTCCCTCCGATGACGACGCTCTCATTGTGCAATTCGTACTCCACGACACTCCCGTACACACACAGACTAGCTGTCATTGACGTGGGTCTAGTAGGATCCTCAATAGCCTATGCCACTTTCCTAAAACATCTCGTTTCCGAAGCCTTACTCATCGACATTGATCAACCACGCTGTAAGCACAAGATTGGATATAATCAGAAACCAAAATTAGAAAAGGTACATTCCAAGAAGCCGGACAATGTAACATAATTGTTATCACAGCTGGCGCCAATCAAAGTCCAGGTGAAACAAGATTAGAATTGATTGGTAGAAACAACAATATTTTGCAATCATGAATTTCATCCATGAAACCTCTACATCCAAAATCGATACTCTTGTTGGCTGCAAATCCTGTTGATATTTTGACTTATTTTGCTCAGAAACTGAGTGGGTTGCCAGCACAACAAGTTCTTGGCTCTGGGTACTTTTTTTAGATTCTGCAAGGTTGAGAGTGGCTATTGGGTCTCTTTTGAAAGAGTCGGAAACTGCTGTTCATGCCTACGTCTTGGGTGAGCATGACGACTGTCAACTTGTGGCTTGGTCATCAGCACAATCTCCACCATCCCCATATCACATGTATCAAGTGTAGACGATGTGCAAAAACTGAAAACTCAACTTGAGCACGAAGTAAAAACAAAAGCCTACAAAATTATTGATGTAAAGGGCGCTACACATTATGGTATTGCAGGCTGTGTCGCATCCATTTGTGAATCGATTCTGAGAAACACATGTCAGATAAGACCTGCCTCTCATTTTATTCCTTCGTTAGGCATGTGTTTGAGTTTACCTTGTGTTCTTGGAAGTAAGGGCGTACAACAAAGTTTATTGCCCACACTTAATGAAAAAGAAAGGAGAAATTGATTTCGAGTGCTGCAAGTTTGAAGCAAATTATTGACAAGTACGAAGCTCTTTTTAAGCAGCTATAGACGTACTACCCAGCGTTCAATCGGGGGACGAAGGGGGTCATTAGGACCCGACACGGAGGTGGACGGTCGGCTTAGGCTACAGCGACGATCTCGACCGGGGAGGGAATTCGGACAATGATGGGTGTGGGGCGACGAGGACGACGTTCGGAACTGGTCAACGACAGTGGGTAAACGCTAGTCTTTTTTTTGGTGAAAATTCATGTTAAATGTATTTGATTTGATGTATTTGTTTAACGGTACAGTTAGTGCATGCTAACATGCATGTGAGTATAACTAATGTACTCTGCAGATTAATACTCTCATAATTATATTTATATGATTATCATATGACTAAACCGTAGGTTAAGCTATGCATTGCTTAACACGGTAATAAAACATATTAATATAACAAGACGAAAGGGATAACTCGTGTAACACCATATAGCATGACGAGATGGTGCCAAGGATTTAACGGCAAACCGATTGGCCAATTACTATGACCAAACAATTTATTTATGATGAATTTATAAATAATTAGGCATCTCTGCCAATTTCATTCTTCTTTAGGACCAAATAGCCTCGTAAGAAATCATATCAATGTTCTGAAATTCAAGATAAACCTTCCGCCATCAGCAAGGGTATCCAAGAAAAATGCATTAAGCTCTGCTTTCACACTAAGCTCATGTCAACATCGTCATTGTCATAATAGCCTGGGGGAACCGGGCGTTCGTTGTCAGCAGAGCCGTCCTCCATTTTCTTTAAAATAGAACTTCCGACACCACCTGAATTGACTTCTACTCCGGAATGGAGCGAAGACAGCATTGCAAGTGATGGAGGATAGGTTACAGCTTCGGACAGCGCACGCAAGAGCATTTCTGACGTAAATGAATCCTCTGGCTTTCGACTGAGTGCCTCGTGATAAGAATCAATCGCGCCGTCTACGTCTCCACCCAGGTGTTTGGAAAAACCTAAGGCGGCATGGGCAGCGTAATTCCCCTGCGTGTATTGAGAGATAGCATTGAAAAAAAGTCAGACCTCAGGAAGCATAACGTTGAAGTAATCTCGTTGACCAAGAAGCTGGCACTTACTGGGTTTAACGATGAGCACTTCTCAAAGCAAATAATGGCATCTCCATAACGATTCATTTTTCTATAACTCTGGCCCAGATTGAATATAG
Organism: Cyclostephanos invisitatus; assembly: GCA_036939675.1. Lineage (NCBI taxonomy): Eukaryota > Bacillariophyta > Thalassiosirophyceae > Thalassiosirales > Thalassiosiraceae > Cyclostephanos > Cyclostephanos invisitatus. The sequence goes on from JALLBA010001690.1 coordinate 4,378, forward strand.
TCGGCTCCCAAAACTGGTCCATGCACCTATCAATACATTCCATATCTGTCAACCCATCATTGTCCACATTAATGTTGTTACCAAAAGAAGTTGCGGCTATCGATTGTCCTGTAGGTGTCTTGACAGCGCATAGGACAGTGGATACTATCCCACTCGATCGTCTCTTGAAATAGGGAGTGGAGGCAAAATCATTGGTATCCGTTCGCCTCCCCCAATTACCAGATTGACCTGTCAACAAAATATACCCATTCATTCCCAAACCCTCATCAGTCGAACTCAACACTGTACTCTCCGTCCGCGCGTGCAATCTCAACGCCTTTAAGAACCAAAACGCTGCGTCCACCAGATTCCCTTGTCTGTAGCACCACACGCCTAATTCGTTGCAGCACAGCATATCGCATGGATCCGTCCTCTGTGCCGAATTCAAGAAATGTCCTGCGAGACTAAGGTGGTTAGTCCGTAAATACTCCATTCCCATGTATAATAGAGGAACGTGACTCCCTGAGTTCTTATTTTGTGCGGCGCGGAACGATGCCAACGCCTGATCACTTTCGTCGCAAACCGCAAACGAACAGCCAAATCCTATCCAGCACTCGGCGCTTCTGGGGTCTAATCTCGTCGAGCGACTGAAGTGTCGTTGTGCCAAGTCATATCGTCGGCAGGCGTAGTAATAACTCCCCACGGCGAACCACGCCACCGAATCATTCGGATCAGTGTCTACTAATCGATGAGCCAATTGAAAGAGCCGTCGTTTAAGATTTAAGCCGACCAATGTCGCGACATGAACGTATGAGGCCGTTCGGCAGTAAGGGTCGATCGAATCGATGGCAGTACAGTACGCTAATGCGGAATGCAGGTCATGGAGTGCGTATGATCGTATAGCAGCGTGGGAGAGAATGTCGGGGGAACGGCCAAGGTTGTGTTTAATGACGAGATTGCGAAATGCCCCGTCGACGGTGAGACTGATTCCGGATGCTTTGGCAGCGGCATCAGCATCGGCAGCCTTGTCCGAGGAGGCGAAAAGGGTCGCCAGAGGCTCGTTGGCATCTCTCCCAGCGTCCCCGCCCGCAAAGTCCGGAGAGCCGAGCGATAGCATTGACGGAGACTGTAAGTCCGAGCGAGGGACCGGGGACATAATGTTAGCGGCGGTTTGGTCCCCAGACTGTCCCTGAAGGGAATCGGTTGGCAAATTCGGAGCATCCAAGCTACCGATGCCATGTAATCGCGCCAGGTAGGCATCTCGCAACCAAGACATGCCCATGCTACTCCAGTACCCCTCTCGTCCCTTATCGTCGGCGGTGCCGTACTTCCCGTCCCCGAACCTCAAGCCGGATATCCACTCGCGTTCTTCTTCGGGAGTCAACAACCTGCTCTTGACCGCGTAATCCAACGCCTCCACGCATCGAGGATCGATAGTCATCGCCGCCCTGAGAAACGGCACGGCGCGATGAGGATTTGATATAGCGTCGTACGCGATCCCTCGGGCGGCGCAAAGTCGCGCCACGGGATGTATCCCATCCATCGTCATGGTCATCGACGCGGCGCGGCCGTTGTCGTCGTGCGGATCGCACGAGAAGGGAAGTTCCCTCACGTTGGCAGCGAGCTGCATCAGCCTATCGTCGTCGCCGTCGTCGATGAGCGCTGTGTGGGATATGGATTGCTCCCGCCACGAGCGGACGTATGCCTCGTCGGCGAGCCTGGCGTTTAGTTCCGCCTCGTCGCCCCCCTCCTCCTCGCGCCCCCAATTATCGACGCCCGAGTCGCGACGTCGGCCATCGTCCAAGACGTAACCGTAGCCGTACTTCCCCCACTCCTCCGGGGGAGGAGGAGGGGGAAAGCGCATACTTTCCTCGTACACTGTCAGCGCGCGCTCGTACTCGCCCGCCCGCACGAGGCACTGTCCCGCGAGGAGCGCCGACTCGGTGCGAAGGAGGAGGGCGTTGCGCACCCCCCTTGCGTTGTCGTTCGTCGATGACGACGACTCCGGGCGGCGGCCGCCGTCGTAGGTGCCGGCGGCGATCCCGCCCCCAGCATCTCCCTGGCCGACGCCGCCGTTCCCGTTACTCTCGCCCATGCCGAAGCCGACGAGGCCGACCCTGTCCAGCACGTAAATGGCGCGCTTGTGCTCGCCGTTCAGGCTCAATGCCCGCGCGGCGAGATAGGCGTCGTCCGGTCGCCAACGACACGCCTGACCGAGGAAGGATCCGCCACCGACGCCGCAATTGTCGCGATCGTCGTTGAAACCCAAGGATGCAGAGGCGTCGGTCTTGGCGAGCAGTGCCACGGCGAAGAAGGCCGCCGTCGCCGGATCGGGGGTCGTCATGAGCGGTGGCATCGCGTCATCGAACGACGACGACGACGACGACGACAATGACGATGGAGGTTGCGACGGATGCATCCCGAGGAGAGATCGTACGAACCGTCGAAGTTGAGTGGTCTCGTCGTCGTCGACCGTCGGCGGATCATCGTTCGTCGTCGGTCCTCCTCCTCCTCCTCCTCCTCCTCCTCCTCCCCCTCCCCCTCCCGCGTCATCGTCGTCGTCCCCCATGTCGACGTCGAACGGGTAAACCTCGGCCGTACCGCCCGGGCGATGCCCGTGATCGGATGCGGCGGAGCCCATCCCGCCGCCGCCCCCCGTCGATGCTCCCCCCCCTCCTCCACCACCACCGACGTCATTGCCCCCGAAGCCCCGCCTCCTTAGGAATTTGGCAGTTGCGGGACTCAGCGCCGCCAGGAAGTCCGATCGAGACGGACGTCGTCTTTCACCGGACCCATCGGCGTCGTGGTCATCGTCTTTCGTGGCGGTGGTCGTGGTCGACGACGTGGATGGACGATGTGCGTCGTTGGCCGGGGTGGCGGCGGAAGCGGGCGCGTTGGCGACGATCGGCATCGCGCCGTTCCTGCCGGGGGGAGGAGGGGGCGCGGAAATTCCGCCGCCCCCCGTGCCGCGATTGGCACGACGGACGTACAGAGAGGACGAGACGCTGCTCCCCCCCCCCGCGTTGGACGACGAGCCGATGCTATTACGGCCTCCTCCTCCTCCTCCTCCTCCGGACGACGCTCCCCCCGAGGCACCGCCGACGATGATGGCGCCGCCACCGCTGCCGCGATGGGATGGAGGGGGGGATCGACCGGATGTGCCCGGATGGGAGGGGGGGGGGGCGTGATCGTACCCTGTGCCTGGGTAGGGAAAGGTGGAGGGGGGCGTCATCGCAAATGGACGCCGCTGCTGGGGTTGTCTTGTCCTGCCTCTCTCTATCAGGCCCGTCTTGTTACAAAAAGAGAGGCGATATTTCGATGGCGATATTTGGTGGATATTTCCTGTCCGTCGACAAAATATCTACTACCAAATATCACCCTCTCTAGGGTGTTTTCAAAGGCAGCCGTTTTAACTACATAGTTTCCAATTTGAAGGGTCACTTTTACGTAGTACATACCCCGGTTACTCGGCCCCATTCAAAGGCAGAAACTCAAAGAGTTATGTACTCTTCCCTCCGCCTCTCTATCGGTGCATAAAACACCCCAATCGATGGAAATCAGTCTATCGTACTAAGTAAAATAACTTTGCGAAAAATAGAGATATCTTATAGATAAAGTTTACATGCAGATCGAGCAGAAACACATCTTTTCAACAGTATATGGTTTGCCTAAGTAAAATTTTAGCAGAACACTATCAAAAATGAGGTACAAGCTGCATGGGCGAGTCCCCCCCTCCGAATCAACTGATAGACTGACCCTTTATGATCGACCATATCGCCGACAGGAAACATGGCCGCCACAGCGGCGCTAGTGTAGCCATGCTCCCATGATGCATGCAGATTAGGTTCTGATGCTTTTCCCCATGGGGTGGGCAGAAAGTTGATTTGGAATCGATTGAGTGGAGATCAAATGGTCTCCACACAATCGACTCCAACTCGACCGAGATGTCGTGTCATTCCCCAAAATTTCCCCCCTCTCTCATCTCCTACCCCCCCGGCTGTCTGCATTTGTTGATTGTTGTGTTGTAGGGTTGCTGCGGCAGCCACGAGCATCCTGCTTGTCGCTAGTCACTCATCGTTGTCCCATCATCGTCGTCTGATCACGTCGAAGTTTTCTCATTGCCACAAACCCCCACACCGCCGACCAAACGATTGCCGCAGTTGTCGTCGGCAGTGCTTTTGTCATCATTATTGTCGACCCCCTTGTCGTAGCCGGAGTTTGGGGTGGAGGTATCTGTGCCGATCAACTTGCTAAATATGAATAATAGTATGCATAATTCAGGCGGAAAGCGGGAAGGGGGTATGTAAACAGGGGTCTGCACTTTTTATTCTTGCCACTCATCACTTTCGAGGTGGCAAGAGTACAAGCCTATTTATGTAAAAGTGAGAGCTCATAACCCATTAAGTTGGAACTACCGTGTAGGCTGGGATTTAAGCACCAACTAATGTTCTAGGAACTGACAGCTAAATCATCATACGTTAAGTAACCACCACCCCGGCCCAGCTTGATTGGACGTCTGAAACAAGGGCTGTGCTAAGTTTCATGAGTCGAACCAAGGATGTAATAAAACGACCGTGACTGAGACACGCGCACACAAAAATACATCACCATGGACAACATCGGCCATGGCCTCTGCCGCCATCCATGGTAGTACACTGCCGGTTCTGGCACAATGAGCGTGCTCACCACATCGTGGCTGACATTGGGCACGCTTGGTTTATTTTTTTTCGCCTGTGGGTGGTGAGTTCTGTCACTTTTTTTACCAGTGCTTGTGAAGGCGATTTTTTCCCTAACACTGGTGTCACCTCTGTCGCCACCCGTCGCTGTCTGTAGCCCAACTCACCATAACGTGTGTGCTCACCATATTATGGGTGATGCCGGGCATACACAATTCTCTTAAACTCATGCTGTGAGGGCTGCTTTGGGCAACAAAATGTGCACCATCAGAAAAAAGAGAGAGTGACAGGGCCGAGACCATAGGTGGGCACCATTTTTTTGAATCAAACAACAACCAACCAAAAGATGGAGTTTGTGGTGGGGGATTATTGGGGAGGGCGCGTGACGGCGGTGGGCGGTGTCAGGGGTGGCGTTTTAGCATGTTTGAGGCGGTGATATAGGCAACAAAAAAATAAAAAAATACAATATGTCGTGGCCTTAGATTGCCGCCAAACAATGACAAAATGTAACAACCAACCAAATGTACTCGGGTGCAATGAATGAGGAAAAAGATACGATGAATGAGAGCCAGGGGGAGCACAAGGGAATGGCGATACCATCATTTTGGGGCGATCGAATGAAGTGGTTGTAAAAATTAAAATTAAATAAATGCTTTCAATAAATATATTGTGTTCTTAGCCGGTTTACATGATTGAATAAAATCCTTCGTACAAGACCTTGACTAGGCCATCGGAAAAGGTTTGCTGGGGGAGGGGCGGCTAAATTTAAAATATCCATGCTACTGGACCCTGTGATCGGATCCGCCATGGTGGTGCTCATTTTTTTGCTTAGTCTTTTTTATGATGGATACGTATGGTAGTACCATATTTTTTAAGTAGTCGTACACAGCATCGTATTTCATTCCAACACATTCATGGTACTGTGATGTATTATCATTGCGACACTGATTTGACACTGCGCTTGCCTGTCATCTTGCTCTTCTTATTGAGCTTGCTGCTGATTCTTGACACAGTTTTAGTTGCATCATTATTGGGTTTCACATCACGTACTTTGCCCATGATGTAATCCATTTGGTTTCTGAAGTGACTTCCCTGTTAAGATTTGGTCATGAAATCAGCAACCATCTTCTGGGTAAGGCACCACTTCATGGCGACCTCCTTCATGTTGACTCGACCTGTGATGAAGAAATAACAGACATTAATATGCCTCGTGTGCTTACCGCTTGGTGCTTTTCCATTTCTCTCCAATAGTATCAAACTCTTGTTGTCCTGTAAGAGCAGGTTTTCAACTACTCTGTATCCTTGCTCCAGCAGGAAATACCGTATCCAGAATATAATTGGCATCATGTCATCAACACAAACTAATTCACTCTCTGTTGAACTCTTTGTGTTAAGCTTCTGCTTAGTTGATATTGAAATGGGAAATCCGCATCCCATTGTCAAACAACCACCAGTATGTCTACGCATGTTCGGATGAACAGTGAATAATGCATCAACATACCGCATTAATATTCCTCCATTATCAGCACTCAGAATCAAAGGTTGATCATGATCTCCTGTTAGATACTCCATGAGATGGCATAATTTCATAGCTGAAGAACTGCTGGAAATACGTCCGTCAGTCCTCTACATGATGGTCAACGAGATGTTGTACCCCGGAGTCCTGGCATGCCCATGTCCGGGATGCGAGGGGCACTTGCAGGATGCGAGATGGATGGAGGAGGCACTTTCTGGATGTCCATTTGCTAGACTTGGTGAAAGTCCCTAAGGAGGGCAGGTTCAATCGGTGCAAGCGATGTGGAATGCGGATTCACCCTGCAGGAGTGTCAGATTGGGGTGGAACAAAAACATCAGAGGGAGATGACGGTATCGTCATCATTGGGTCTTCTGCAGCAGTTTTGGTACATAGGGACGTTTTAGAGCGGATCAAAGTTTTCAAGCCCAGGATGATGATGACATCCAAGCAATCCATGCCTAGATGCAGAAAGCCCACGCCACCTGGGCTCGCATTGGGCAAGTTCTTTGGAGTGGGAATGTCTCATCTTTTGTTGCTGCTAGTTTCTTCTACCAAGTGATAATTCAAGCCATCCTCCTTTATGTCAGTGAATCATGGGTGACCTCTCGGACCACAATGTTGCAGCTCAAAGGGGTCCATATTCATGCTGCTTACAGGATGGTCAAGAAGAACAAGCTGAAGCGGGGACCAAATTGGGAGTGGATCTACCCAAGGTTGGAGGACATGTTGAAGGAGTGTGGAATGAAGATGATGGACGAGTATAATTTAATCTGTCGGCAGACGATTGCTATGTTTGTGGCAACCCACCTGATTTCCAACAAATGCTGGCAGGGCGAGCAAAAGAGAGGGGCAATACCACGCCAATGGTGGTGGGACAGCCCATGGACTTGGATGTTCACAACGCAACTGGGTCAGTCGAGTGATAGTCCTGGCCTTTGCTTTCTCTTTTTTGTATGGGGGGGAGTACGCCTGGTGTGTACGAGGCAACAGCCTTACTGTGTGGGTCTTAGTTAAGTTGAATCTCTAGTAATCAAGCTCCTAGGGGGAAGGGGCACATCCAGCAAGCTTTGGTAAGCTCTAGTTTTGGAAATGGCCTCTCCAGCCCGGAGAACAAGTCAACACACACACACACACACATGGCATAATTTCTCCCATTCATCAGTGGCAGTAGTGTTGGGGTTTATATAGTTTGGTCTGGCCTGTGTGTACAAAGGACAGACCATAT
>JALLBA010001705.1:1293-11595 GCA_036939675.1 Cyclostephanos invisitatus
CCCCCCCCCACTCCCCCCCCCCCCCCCAGAGGTATTAATCGGATGCGGACCGCAGAGTCTAAAGTCGCGACAAGTAGTCTAAATCTTGACACGATCTTGAAGTCCACGGGTCAACCGACAATATGCGACGAATTGCATAATCTCAGGCCGTTAGAGGCCAGAGACAGGGCAATTCGTCTGCCCGGATCACTTTTGTTACGTGGGTGCGGGTGTTGAACAAAGGCAGGCGATCGAATCGTGTCAGAGATAGACAAAAATGATGACAAGTCCATGAAGCGACCAAGGAAGGAAAAATATAAATGCGGGTTTAAGAGCGGTAATATTGAAATTTCACTCACTCCCATGCAGAAGCCACACTTGCGGCTGGGGGTGATCTTCATATCGCTCACAACGTCAGGGTTGTCGAGTCCCGCATCAAAGCCGCTACCGCGCGCGTCGGGGTCTGTGGCAAAGGACTTGTTGGGGACGGCAACTTCCTGATGGGGAGCGGCGGCCTCGAAGAAGCCGGCGGCGGAGCCGGCGAGCGCGAGAAGGAGGATGGGGAGGAAGGAGCGTGCCATGGTGAAATGGTAAAAGAGTTGATGTGTCGTTGTGGTGCGTGTGTGAGTGTGGTGATTGGTGCGTGCCCAACCATTTTTTACAGGTGGTGGAGCCATCCTTAAGGGACTATGTCCCTAGGTGCTCGGTCTGTCTGTCTTTCAGTCTGTCCTCGGCATGCGTTGAACCTTAGGATTCGTAGATAAATCAATCCTAAGTCTCACTTCATCCCAAGTCATCTAAGTGGTGCTCTCCATGAACTTGAACGAATTACGTCCTTAGCTTTCCAAAATTAATTCACGATGGCGAGTCCAAATATCCAAGCGATTCGCGAAGCGAAAGCTCCTTTCATCCCTCAGAAACCTGAGATCGTGTCCATCGGGCGTACGTCAGTTTCCTTGTATCGCAAGGTGGACGAGACCATGTCGGACCCGGAAAAGGCGTTGGCCTTTCAGCACAATCGGACGGCTCTTGCCAGCGCTGACCTCGATCAGCGCGCTCGCATTTTAACCCTAGCCGATCGATTAAATTTGATGCTCACTGCGGAGGCGGGCCTCGCCGACTGGGAACGCAAGCTCTCCCGAAACTGGTCCAATTTCCGGTACCTACGGATCCTATCTTGGCACGACGAGAGAGGGGCACGTATCAATAACACGACGGCCCCTGGTGACACATCCATCCTCCTGCCCGTTCAGGACGGCAATATAGCTGATTGTCGCGCCGCCGGCGTCAAATTCGTCCGGGTCCAACTCGAATTAGACTTCGCCGACCTCACCATTGCCACTAACCCAGCACCAAATGTCATCCTTCGGGGAGAATATTATATTCAGCTCCCACAGAGCTCCCAGAATTTAATCAATGGTGCGGGGGCTGCCTACACGCTCACATCGTGGATCGGACCAGCCGACCTCCGCACGATGACCATCGCGGAGGTGCAGCGTGACATCCTCGGCTACACGCACCAGGATGGGCCCTACGATCTCCTTGCCCCAAGCTTCAACTTGACGTCCTGTCGGACTGATAGCACCGCCGTATATGGCGAGCTCAAGTCGTTGGTGGTACGCCTCGCCTCCGATACCATCCATCAGACTATGTTTAATGAACTGGTGCCAGGCTACTCCATCGAGCCGCACAACGTACTCGAGCACATCTGGCAATGCTACGTCGACGCCGAAGGCAATCCCGTCAAGTTGGGCGCTCAGGTGTATTACAGCACCTTTCTCAATGCAATCAGATCGTTCTATGATTTAGAAGAATACCCCATTGATTTGGCGGGCATATTCCAGGATCATATAGATCCCTCTTTAAAGAACGGGTTTCGCGTTCACTACCCGAATTACGGGCAAACTCGCACGCGCGCAGCTCAGCAGCAACGCACGATCCTCGTTGATATGCTAAATGCCCTTATCAAGGCAGAGAACGACTTCAATCACATCCGTGACATCGTCAGAGTCGAGCAGCGTGGCGGCGAGCAATTCCACCTATCCAAAAGTCAGGTTCACGCAAGTGTGGCGGAGAAAACGATCCAACGCTACGGCGGAGATGACGCAGGCAAGCGCCCTCCTTCTGGCACATTTGTGCCGGATTGCTTTGGATGTGGCGGGTCTCACTCGTGGTCTCGCCTTGTTGACGGAAAGTACGTTGTCATCTGCCCACGCGCTCATGAGCCCGGCATTAAGGAAAAGGCTGAGTTGAATATCCAAAAGATGCAGGCGAGGAGGAAGCGGAATGCAAAAAATAACAAGAAGCGGAAGAACATCAATACCGTCAATTGGGAGGACATTCCTGAATCTCGGCGGGCGGTTCTAGCCGCTCAGGCCCAAGCGTCTGAGTCCAAGGCTGTGCCTGGTAGTGCCAGCAGCACGGTATCGACCATCACTGCTGCTTCGAGCTCCGGACTCATCCGCCGCAGCAACGTCACTCTCCACCAGGACGTTGTCATCATGTCTACCCAGTCTTCTAAACCTCAAATTCCAATTACCATCCACAGCCCCATGCCACACCTTACTTTGCAAACTGGCACTAGCAACGAGGAGAAGGACTGCCCGGGTCTGCGCTGCATGATTGACACCGGCGCGTCCCTAAGTACCGCCAACTTCCATTACATGGAGGCAGTGGTACGGCAGTATCCCCAGATCTTGAAGGCGATCTACCTCCCGGAAGATTATGCTGCCATTGTACTATCTGGAATCGTCACCTCTTCTGCGGCGACACCAATCACAACTGAGTTGTCGGTTGGCTTTGAGATCCACCTTCCCTATGTCACCAAGGACGGAAATGACACCTCCCTACTTGTCGCGGCCGGCCCCGATGTTGCTGTAAACTTGATTCTTGGTCTTCCTTTCATAAAAGCAACGGGGATGATCGTCGATTTTATCGACAATGTGTGCGATGCCAAGCATCTCGTTTGTGACCCCTTCCCCATCGATTTTCGTCGCGCAACGAAATCCATTCCAGTCGTCGGGGTTCAGAATGCTACGCCACACTCTGCCGAGATTCAGGAGGTTCTTCATGCCCTTGCGTCCATCACAGCGTCAATCTCAGCCCAAGCTTCGGGCGTGACGCCACTCGGCCATCCTGCTGCCGGTCTACCCAATTCCATTACACCTTCGATCGGCGCGCCCACCAGAAATGTCTCATTCGACATTAATAACAGGTGGGTGCCCCCTTCGAAGTCCGCAGATGAGACAAACGATTACATTCATCATGTCTTGGGGGACATGGGGTATTTGTGATTCGGGCCATGACCTTACACCAGGTCGGCAGTCGACATATCACGCATGCGATTACTATCGCATAACCCGCATCGGATAGATCGTTATTGTTTCTAGGAAATTGTTTATGCTATCAAACTATCTATGGAAGTTAATTTGTCTGCATCATTTCCCTGCGTCACCTCTCACGAACCTCCCTGTCATGCACTTCACGACCAGGCGGCCATATCTCCATGCGTCAACATATTCGGCCCCGTCGACTGGTACAGAGAGTCCCATTCGTGTTGCCGACAAACCACGGTCACGCCGCCGCATTAAGAACGTCTTCATTGATGATCGGGGATACCCAGATCAGTCGGACGAATTTGATGTCATATTGCATAACATCGACGGCGGACCTGTGCTACGTAAATTAAAACATCAACCACCACCGCTGGATTCCGTTGATCCGACATTTATGTTCCCTTTTGACGAGGCACTACACGGCGATCGTCTACGAAAGGATCTCGACCTGTCCCACCTCGACAAGCCACTGCAGCAGTCCATTTACGCTCTTATTCGAAAATACTGGTCCGTGTTCGACGACCGCGGCGTTTTTATCCCGGTGCGCAATTATGAATGCGTCATTGATACAGGCGACGCACACCCAATCGCCGTAAAGAAGATCATGTATGGCCCGAACGAGCTTCCTATCATGCGACGTGCCGTGGCGGCTCTCGAAAAGGTTGGCCACATACGCCAAACTTGCGACGGCCGGTGGCTCTTCAAGGCCGTCCTTGCGCCTAAACCTCATCAGGAACACATTCGTCACATCCAGGATTTCGTCTGGCGCTTCTGTGTCAATTACGTGCCCCTAAACTCCGTAACACGCGTCATCGCATATCCCATACCACGGTGCGACGCCGCCGTCTCCGAGGAGTTTGGGACAGGTCAGTGGTTATGGTTGTTTGATGCCCCCTCCGGGTATCATCAGCTGGCTGTCGCGCAGGACAGTCAGGAGAAGTTAGCCTTTCAAGGGCCAGATGCGATCAAGTATACATATACGGTTATGCCATTTGGGCCTACAAATGGGCCAGCAACGTTCATCAATTTTATTTATGATGTCGATAGCCAATGGAAGTCACTGGCCCGGACGATGGGTATCACGATTGACGATGCGACCAACACCCGCATAATTGTTGACGACATCGTCAGCCATGGACAAACCCTGCCCATTTCCATGTTGTATATGGAATGCCAACTCCGGGTGGCACTGGCTTACCGCCTATCCCTTAGCCTCCGAAAAAGCTACATCTTCCCCCGGCGCTTTGAATTCGTCGGCAACGATGTGTGCCCCGACGGGAATCGGCCGGCGCAATCCAAGCACCAGCTGCTTCAGTCGTGGCCTCCTCCTGAAATCGTGCGCGATGTTGCGAAGTTTATTGGGTTTGCCCAGTTCTATAGCAAATACATCCACCATTTTGAACTCAGGATTCAACCTCTACGCAACTTAACCATCAAACGCGAATATACTGAGCCCGTTGCCGCAATCTGGTCGGATGCTTGTACCCGCTCCTTCGACGATGTTCGCGACGCTATCTTATCAGATCCTTGCCTGCTACGTTATAATCGCGCACGCCTTATTATCCTCCGGTCCGACTTTTCCTCCGTTGGGTTTGGTTACGTTGTGTGCCAGCCAGCGACGGACGAGGCTTCCGAGGCGGCAATGACGGCTTACCGAGCCGGATCTGATTTCAGCTTCATGACGAAGGACTCGTCGGCCATGGTCCGGCCAGTGGCGTTTGGCAGCCGACGCTGCCGTGGCAACGAGGTCCGGTTACATTCGCACCTTGGTGAATGCTTTGCCGGCGACTGGGCCATAAACAAAAACCGCCATATGTTATTCGGACAGAGATTTGTTTGGGTAACAGATTGTTATGCGGCGCGCTTCATCCTTTCTTATGATGGAAACAACCCGGCCATCCTGCGCCTGCAGATGCGCCTCATGTGCTGGGACGTTGACATCGTCCACAGGAATGACACTCACCTCACCGATGCTGATTATTGGTCAAGGTTGGGTGCCGACATCTGTTTCGACCCTCTATTCAAATCCTACCTGGATTTCGAGCGCAGCCTACGCGCGCGGTGCCCTGCCCCATCCGACCTACCGATGAAACCAGAGAACATGCCATACTATCGTGGCCCGCGATTTTCTGGACGCAACGAACCGTCGGACGCTAATGCGCCGTCGGGATCTCCACCAGAGACAGTCGACGCCCACGCTTTGCACTGTCAATCGATTTACTCCGCGATGTTGGAGTCCAACTGTCATGGACTATCCTACCTTTCGCATATCCCAGTACAATTTGGCCACTTCGATCACATTACACACGCGAATTCGTTCGCGTCATCCAACTACGATCTTCCAGCTGCTGCCAACAGAATACTGAATTTCAATTGGGCCGTGTACTCTTTTGGCGGCGGCCACTTCTTGTCAACTATCTCGTCTCGCAACCTGCCCTTTCACGTGACGCTTGCATGCGATCAATATGATTACGGCAGAGCTTTGTTCCGCGAATTCGCCAGTAACGCCACAGTGCTGGGGAGCAGCGCCGACGTACTCCATCACCTGCGCTCCTCCGGCGAGACTGGGCAGATTCATGGATACCTTATCCACTCCCTTCGCTTTCGTGACAGCGAGACGACGATAAAATTTTGGCAGGTCCAGGCGACCATCATCGCCCAACTACGATCGCTACGGAACCTCCAAGTTTTCGTTGCTATCATCATCCCCGACCACGACGGCAGGTGCATCCGCTCCTTTAGGCGCACGTTAAAGAATGCGGGGTGGATCCTTTCCACTCATGATGATGTCTCCTTTGTAGGCATGGGCGATTCTGTGGCTGGCAGCTGCGAACTACTTCTCGGCGTCCACTCATCCTGCATGCCCACAGTTGACCCAATTGAACTCAAGCAGCCACCGCCCGTTCCCTCTCGGCCCATTGCTCAATACTTGTGGGAACCATTCAACCGGCCTGAACACTCCGTCTGCCTCGGGCGCGACGATAACGACTTCTGCCGTCAAGATGTGCGGTTCACGGCTTCTGACCCTCCACACGGAACGCACATTCCTCCCGGCGTCCTGGTGAAGTACTATATTCATGGCCAGGGCATGGACGAGAGCATCCTATGCGGCGCTGCGGTCATCGCGGTTGATGGCATGTGCGCACCGTTTGATGCTACTATGAATCAAAATATGTTCCGGCATCTTTTTGGTGTTGAATTTCACCATGATAATCATACCCATGTCAGGGGGATATCACCGTTTGAGTTCGCACGATGTTTCGGCTTTGTTGATACACTCACATACCGCCTATCACACCCATCGTGCGCCTTTGCTCTCGACTCAGCGGTACCCCAACAGACATCGGCGTGGATCTTTGACCAAGTCCATGCGTATATGGTATTGATACGCGATTCTAATTGTGAGCTGTTCTCTCCCACCCGATGGGCAGCTCCCGCCGCAACCATCCAGTCGTTCGTTAACGGCGCAATCGGGACACGCCTCCCCTCTCACGATCGGTGGGTGGCCGCTTACACGGACGACGCAGCTTGCGTAAAGATTCGCGATCTCGTTCTCAATCCTGGGAAGATATGCAAGTCTACGCTGATGGACGTCCACTATGTCTACCGTCAACCATTGCGTCAATCACACATTATCATTGAGGGGGAAATGTTGATCTTTCGAGAGCCAATCCGCGGCAGCACATCTTACACGCGACTCCAGATTGTCCCCGCGGGCCTGCGCGACATCATCTTTGTCGCCTTCCATTCCAACCCAATCGGTGGGCATTTGGACACTACGCGGACCCTTCATCGACTCCGGCTACGCTATCATTGGCCTGAAATGTACTCTTACATCAAGCGAATGTGCCATGCCTGCCCTGGCTGCGCGTTATCGAACCCTTCACGGCGACCTTCTTCCGATCTCATTTATCACTTCCCCATCGAGGCACCATTTCGCGTCCTCTTCGTCGACGCCTATTCTGCAGGCAAATACTCCGGCTTCGAGGGTAGCGATGTGTATCTCTTGGCCTCCGATGGGATGACGGGATTTTCAGTTATGGAGCCTGTCCAATCACCGAGCTCCACAACTTTTGCATCTGGATTGATGAAAATACAACTACGGTTTGGCTTCTGTCATACTGTTGTCCTGGACAAGGACAGCAAGTTTTTCGGAGCCTTCAAGGAAGCGATCGATTTACTTCAAATCAACAGACACGTCTTATCTGGTGGCAATCACAATCCAATGATGGTTGAGCGGGTGAATCGATATTTAAACAAAGGCCTGAAAATTATGACAAACGAGCGCGATTCTGTCCGGGTCGCGATGGAGGCCATTCTTCTGTTGCTTTACGCCTGGAATAGCTCACCCATTCCTGGTACAGACCTATCACGCTGCTTCGTTGTACTCGGGCGGGAATTTCAATTCCCTATCGACTTTTCATCAAACAAGCACTTCGAGTTGACATCTACGCCACGCACCATCACGTCGTATTCACGCGATCTTGCCACACGCCTGTCCGCACTCCGCGATGTTGCTGCTCTTTTAGTCAAGGAGCAGCGTGCCTTTCATCGTGAGTTTATTAACTCCCGACGACCCGACCCCACAATATACTCCGTGGGGGATATCGTGTTTGCCCGTCGGGCTGTTCGTTCCGATGCGTCACGTGGGCAGGTGGACAAACTCTCATTTCCCTTTACGGGTCCATGGAGGATTGTGTCCAAGTTACACGGCGCGTCATACGAGCTTGAACACTGCACCTCCAAGGCCACCGTAAAAAAGCATGCTTCCGATCTATCCCCATATCCTGCCGAACTGATTCCCTTCCGCCCGCTAGATGGCGCAGATAATCAGTTTGGTCAGCTTAACCGCAAATTCAAAGAGCATCCTTACAAGGAGGCCGGCATCACCGGGTTCATCCCTCCAACGCCATTTGTTGCGCCTGCTCAATATCTCACCACGGATGATGCCCTCCGATTCGTATGGCCTACTTTGGCTGAAATGAATGAGGAATTGATGTTGGAACTCGGGATCGCCTGCAGCGCTGATATGGACGTTGACGATGATGCACATTCTTCACCAGGGTTCTATACTGGCCCACCACCGGCTCCACCTACATGCCCAAACCCTTTTGCGGTACCTCCGACTTCTACCCTAGCCAAGCAGATCATCGACAGCGTCGATAAGTTATTTTTCATCTCATGGAAAATTGGGACAAAAAGTCGCGAATGGAGACTCGTTCGTGTTGCACTCGGCGCAACGACGGCGTCCCACCCCTCATGTTTTAATGATGGAAAATACATCGTTGACTTCTATACATGCCACCCATCCGACTCACGCTTAAATGCTGTGAATCAACGTTATTGGCTCCGTTATCATTCTCGGTCTGACTTGATGGGGCCGTGCTCTCCTTCCGACACGCACCTCATTCGACCTACCGATACATCTGAGGCATACGCCTCGCGTCACGACCTCCTTCCATTCCGCCAGTACGTCAACCTCACCCACTCCGATACATTCATCCATGGCCCATTTGATTTTGCGACACTTGGTGGTCGTAAAAGCCGTGATCGTGTGGGCGATGGTGACTGGCGTATCCTCCGTACCAATCTCTCTATGTTCGAGAATTTGGTTCCTTCAGAGGACATCACTACATACTCGGTGCACGTCGATGCTTGCGCCCATACTACCTTTGCCAGCGGATACCCCGTCGGGGACGTTTTACTTCTCACCGCATTGGCGCAGGATTTTCAACAGCTTTATCCTTGACAAAAGGTCTCGGCTTAGCTACCCCCTACTTTTTCTTTTTCTTTATTTTTGGGGACCTTCCGAGGTATGACGGCTATATTCTTTACAGTCAATCTATCGCTATACGCGTTTGCATTTGATTGGAATGCAGTCAATGGAGTCATTCGCATCAGCTTCTGGACATCTCTGGACATCTTTTCAGCATCCCTTGCACAGGTGACTCGACGATCTCGTCAAATGTTTTTGGGTCACTTAAGGGACTATGTCCCTAGGTGCTCGGTCTGTCTGTCTTTCAGTCTGTCCTTGGCATGCGTTGAACCTTAGGATTCGTAGATAAATCAATCCTAAGTCTCACTTCATCCCAAGTCATCTAAGCAATGTAGTGGATGAAAGTGAAGAAGAAGACTGGATGATTGATCTTGAAGGTGATAATATTAACAATGAAGTTGACATTGGTGAGGACAACAGTGGTGATGAGGACGGATTGGAAGACATAAGAAGAAAGCGTGGAAAGGTTGCAGGAGTTTAATTGTATGTTGGTAAAAACAATTGTCTATGTTACAAAGTGATGACGGATTGGAAGATTAATAAAGGAAGCATAGAAGGACAGATTGAGGATAAGTTGTTGATTGGAACACTTTTTTGAGTTACATGATATGGAAAAAATGTGATCTTAAATAAGCCATAACAAGGTTAAAAAAACAAAAAAGGATGACAAAGTTAAACAATGCGCAAAGTTATTCAGAAAAATAAAAATAATATGACACAAACAGTCACTGACAAAATGAGCGGTAACGTATTTCTCACAATGAATTGTTCGGGCATTATAATACAATCAAATGAAACATATTTTTTATGATAGAACCGAAGAATTTTTTTTGATAATCGTGATTAAAAACAGTCAAAAATTAACAAATGAAAGATAAAAAAACGGCTAAAAAAGGTGATATTAGAACTACTGGCAAGTTGATTATATAATATAGTGCAGAGTACATTAAACATCTTAAGAAAGATGAAAAATGACCTAACCGCTGGGACATAGAAATACTATGTTCCATGTCTGATAAATAACGTCTTGTTGATCAGTTTCGTGTCTTGTCTCATCTCGTCTTGTCTCGTCTCATCTCGTCTCGTCTCATCTCGTCTTGTTTTGTCTCGTCTTGTCTCGTCTCATCTCGTCTTGTTTTGTCTCGTCTTGTCTTGTCTTGGCTTGTCTTATATTGTCTCGTCTCGTCTCGTCTCGTCTCGTCTCGTCTCGTC
>JALLBA010001708.1:0-13774 GCA_036939675.1 Cyclostephanos invisitatus
GCCCGTCGCAGTTGACTTGAATCCCACGTCATCAGACTCGCCACCTGACAGAAACGACTCCGAATCCAACAAGGCATAGTCAAGCAGAAGTTGATCTCTCTCTCGATTGCGATTGAAATACTCAAGACATCGCTCAACATCAACAGTGCCATTGTCACTGAGACAATCAAGCAAAGATACTCTCATCACTGTAACCACCAGAGGTGTCGAGTTGCGGCGAGAGTGCGGCAGTCGACCACCATTGTGGTATCATGATATTGATTCGGTGGGGGGAGGATGGTCAATATACACCACGGAACTGGTACTATTCGACAGAGGTCAATTTTAGTCCAGAAGTTTTTGAGGAAGTGCATTCTTGGACCGGCACTTTCGCTGGACTAAAATGGTTGCCATTTCAGTCCAGCTTTGGGCCGACTAAAATTGCGTTGAGAACATGACGTCAGCAAATATCGGCGATTTTTTTGGCTCGGCCTCAAAACTCTTGGCATCGCAAGCTAGAGATAGAGTAGCATCGGAACAGAGCGGCACCTTGAGACGGCCGGCCACTGCTCTGATCGATGACATTTACTTGTTGCGAGGCATCGATGTACTAGTTGGACGCAGAGTGTTGGGTGGCATCGTATGGGTTTGGGAAAAAAGCGGTGTACTATGGAGTTAATTATCATAGAGAGGCGATTTGGGTCCGTAATCAGATTACAAGTCCTGCATTGAATCGTTCCTTGATATTGATGATGAAGAGAATCGTAATGTTCCCACATTGGTCAAGCTGAAAGATGAGGTCAAAATCTTCGTCTCGTCGTATGAATTTCCAGTCGGTCTCGGGCCGATCATTGGCAGCAGGTGTTCCTTCAAAAATCGCATACAACGATCCTCGCCAATCAGGTGGCAAAATTTAATCCAGCGGGGATCTTCTGCTGGACGGGCCCCACAAGCGCGGAGGAAAGAAGTCGAGCTCTCTCCGTAAGCGTTGAAGGGCGGGCGTGGAACGCAACGGGCTGTGGTCATGTCTGAAACTTTTCGTATCTCGTGATAACCGAGATTCCATTGACCTAAAATTTCGCTCTCACGGGCTGACTTAGTTTGTGATGCAGCTTGTGAAACAGGGAAACCCGTCAAGTGATGACGAGTGAACTGACCTTCTATCGATTTTCCTTCGGCCATTGGATTGTGAACCCCATTGGCATCACCGATGCACGCTGTGAATTTGCTAACTAAGCGGGGTCTCTCGTCATATATGATCTCGTTTACGCAATGAATGATGCTCGTCCATGGGAGCGGTCGAGGAATGGCGAGCGTGATACACTGCGGGGTTTCCCTATGCGCCTGATAGTAATAGTCCGCGCGGCTGTCTGCTCTATCGAAGCCAGAATATTGGTCGTTTCGGAGGTTATTTCTGTACTCTGTCATTGCGTCGTCGCACACCGTCTTGCAGTGAGAGCGAAAAATACGCAAGCAGCCGTCACGCAGAATCGACCCTGTCTCGTCATTGTCGGCTCCCGGGGGCATGTATGATAGCTTATGATACATCCACTCCTCACTTTCGCCGTTCGCAATGCTCTGGGTTAGATGATCCCATCTTCGTTGTGCGATGACGACGCGAAAAATTTGGTTCCACCTTTTAGACACAACGCTGAGATTGAGGCAAACGCTCAAGTACTAATGTTATCGAAAAAGATAGCAACGGCGGTGAGTTCAAATGCAGTGCGTAGAAAAATCAAATGCAGGATCCACTCGACATACACTGGCTATGTAAAAGGCCAAGTCTTCGTTTATGATCAATTCATCGATGTTAAGCATGTTATTCATTAATTCTAGGATTGGTTATGAAAGACATGTGTAAAGATCGTGCCCAAGTTTAAAAAAAGCAAAAACTTCCACTTGAAATTTGCATGTTACACACAATCTAGCCCAAACCTCTGACACCGGCCCCGAAATTTCTCGGATGGATCCAGCGGTTGGCAACCCACTTGTTACCGCTTAATACGGGCGCTCCCGCATGACGAAGCTTGCGGTCGACGTTTAAGAACATGTCCGTATTGTAATTCTCAGACCCCGGCCGTTCCAATGTGTTGAAGAAGAAAAGCGCGGAACCCTTTTTTGGTTGAATGGCAACCAGGAATTCCGGGAACATTGTTTGTCCTCCAGTGAACAATACTTCTTCCCCAACTGCCTTCTCTGATACCTCCGTGGATGGCTCTGAATCATTAAGATAGACCAGCACAGTGCACAGCCGCCCCCCACAATCAAAGTCATTGAAGCTAGACAGGAGTACTTGGTGAAAAAAATCGACTTCGACTTACACATAATCTCACGAGGAGCAAATCAAAGTGCGACATTGGTTCACCTACCTATCCAAATGATCCGTGTGCAGTCGAAACTCTTCCCCCGGCTCGTATCGAACGACTTGCAAATTTTCCATATTCCTCGGCGGGAGGCCACATAGTGCGGCAGCGCGAGTTGCAAATGTACGAAGGGGCAAGGGACAACGATCCTCGTGGAGCCAGGCAGTGGATGAAGTACGATGACCGGACTCCTCCTGTTCGGCTCCCATGGTGGAACGTCTCAATTGATGCTTACCCTCCGAGGCCGCATGGGAATCAGACGACGGACCGACCGTAGCATCAACGATTTCATCGCAATGCGAATGCTCCAAGAATCCGTGCACGACCAGCAGCTGACACGTGCGTTTCGCGAATGGGGCTTAGCGACGAGATAAGCGCGTGAAAATACGAAAAATCGCTGCGACGCACCGGGGGCTCCGCCGAAATCACTTCCACCCACCGGCGTTGCTCGTTATATTCGTCTCGGAGATCCTCGCGGATGTTGCCGAATACTGCGTCGGAGACATAGTCGACAATCTCCTCCTCGCTGTGTATCCTGCCCCAAAAATCGGACGATTCGCCAGCATCGATTGCCCGATCCACGCGAAGTCGTGTCGATGCTCTCGCGATTTCATGTATTTGGATTGAAAACGAATACGCCCATGGCTGAAAGCAAAGGAGAAGCACAACGAGGGCGAGCGAAATCATCAATATTATTGCGAGACGACAGGGCGACTAACTGTTTGATGTCAATGTTCGGAGGGAACACACATGAACACACCTTCCTCTGCGGCTCCGCGCAACGTCGTCGATCTCAAACGAAGAGCGAGCCTCTGCAGCGCCTTATTTTTGGCGGGACGTGTGAGTTAAAACTTAAAGGATGGACAGACGTCCCCCCAAAACGAGAGCAGTACGAGAGAGAGAATAAAACTCGACTTCAAATGCCATCCCAAACACAATGACGACATCGAGCCTTGTTCGGAAATAGTCAATTCCTCGAGCTGCCACCCAATAATAGATGTAGCGAAGAAAGCGCACCAAATCGGCGTTCAAGGAGGAGTAAGAAGACAATAAGAGAAGGTGTACAGCAGGATGTTTACACAAGTAAGTTTGTGTATGAACATACACAAAAAGATCAAACAGGTCATGAAATAGTAACCCAAGAATACCGGAAACGGCCAAGGTCTAAAAATGTACATTTTACTTTATCAGCACCCCAACCTCCAAATGGGTTAGAGTCCTCGTCGTTCGTGGGGAAACACATTTCTTAAGGTGCCACCACCACCATTTTCTCTTTTATTGAAATTCGTCATCGGCCAAGACGACATCCCCCCCTTCCCCCTGCCTCACTACCCCTCCATCATCCTCCCCCTCGTCATCCGGGGGCATGTCGCAGGAACCACGCACGTAGCAATCCAACGCCGTCCTGAATTCGCCGAATTCCCTCCTATTGATCTTCCTCTCCTCGACCAATCCGACATCGGGGTGGTAGATGTGTCCGAACGGCACCGACGGCACGCCCAATCCCTCGTGTATGTACGCGGTCCCTTTCGTCAGTGGTACCTCGACGAACTTGACGCGCGAATCACGGAATTCGGACGCCATCTTGGCGAAGAGGGGGTACGCGGCCTTGCAGCTCTTGCACCAGGGGGCGTGGAATCGAACGACCACGATGGAATCGCATTCGTCCACGACAATGCGCTTGTATTCCTCGAGGGTGTCGACGGTGATTATTTTGGGACGGGAGACGTGCGATACGTCTACGTCGACGCTGGAGGACGAGGAAACGGCGGACGACCCCCCGACGACTCCGCCCCCCCCCGTACTCCTCCTTAGGAACTTCGGCACGAATCCCCCGACGACCTCCTTCCATTCCCTCCGATCGTCGTCTCCTCCATCCTCCGCCCGAGCGCCATCATCGACGCCATGGTGGTCGTCGGGGGGATCCCTCTCTCGCTCCTCCTCCATGGGACGCATGGGCATGTCCACGAGGGAATACAGCGGCATGCCGCCCCCGCGATGGCGCCGACGGCGACACCCGATGACCATCGGCGCCGAGATCGGGTCGACGATGGACGTCATCGGCATCCGAGGCGACGATTGGAAGGAGACTACCGAGCGAGGCGACGACGACGAGATGATCACCGTCAGGATGGCCGCGAGAGAGAGACTCGATGGTGACGATGGCATCGTCTGGTAATAAAACGTGAGAGTTCAGAACTTTTTTCAAATTGCTATGAAACAGTGGAATGTCGATGACGGTCGATCGGCCCCCGCCCCCTCGCTCCGTCAGAGCCGAGGTGGTCGCACAGTCTCGGGTCGATCGTTGATTGCAATGCAACGATTCCCCCTCCCCCCCCAAAAAAAAAACAAAAAAGGAAGACTTTGTTTTTGATGTATGGGACTGGTGATTTGAGGAATTCCTGTTCTCCGAACAACAGGTGTGGATGACGCGTTGTGTCAAGCCACGCACGGGTGAAGTCCAGACTGACTGGAGTACGTGGTCGTTATCTACGTCACGTGACGTCATCGAAGCAAAATAAGATCTTCGATGGAGGGAAACACTCTTCATCGTTCATGCTCTCTCTCTCGTCGTCAAAAATCAAGCACTCCGATCATGATATCCGTCGCCGCCCGCCTCGTAGGACCACCAATATCGTGCGTTCATCGCAGCTCACTCGCCTCATCGCTTTCGTCGTTACGATGCATGTCCTCGATACCGACGACGATGAAGGTGAGATATTTATAAATTTCATCCATCATCGTGTGTAAATATCTAATTCGACAAAACGCGAACACCCCCCCACGTCGTCGTCGTTGTGGTGGTACTTTTATCTCCTCGTTTTCTGGATACATGCAACGCGTTCATACTTGCGACAGAGGGCCGCCAAACCCTCCCTCGAAATCCATCGTCCGGTAGTGGGGATCCTTTCGTGCCGAGTCGTAGGATGGAGCGGGGGGGGGGGGAGTCATCCCCCCCCCTCGCGCTCCCGTCCTCCTCGGTGCGAAGTGCCGGTCCTCGCCCGGGCGATTTTCATCTGGAGATCAATGGCGGTTTTTAAGTCCTCTTACTAATGAGCGCAAGAAGGACATTCGTGGCCGATTTGAGTGTGTCTCGCTTGTCTGATTCGATGTGATACGAGGCACAATAACGGCTCATGTACATTTTCCACCCGAGCTAGAAACATATTATTAATGATGTGCATTGCCGAATTCGATAGCCTCAAAATTGCTCTCTCGCGCCATTTTTATTCATCAATTTTATACATCGAATCGATGTCCGACTGATCGGGGATGTCGATGAATCTGTCCGATCGATGGATGTAATAATACGACCCCGCGATGGCGAAACGCGAAATTAAGGCGGCCGTCGTGAGAGAGGTGGGGGACGCCCACGCCCTCAAGGTCGAGAATGACTTCCCGACGCCGATATTGAAGCCGGGGCAGGTCATCGTGAAGAACGAGTATGCGGGAATCAACTTCATCGACACTTACCACCGCAAGGGACTGTATCCCCGCGACCTGCCGTTTGTCGGGGGTCAGGAGGGCGGTGGGACCGTCGCGGCCGTTAGCGACGAGGCGTCGAGTCAGGGGATCAAGGTCGGCGATCCGGTGGCATATTCGGTATTCGGATCGTGTGAGTGAAAATTATTTGACTGGACCGGCTCGTCGTTGGCGCGCGACGGGAAACGCCACACCAGATTTTAGACCGACGCTCCGCGCATTCCTCTCATCCTCCCTCCCACCTGCTCCGCCTCCCCCATCCGCCCCGCAGACGCGCAGTACACGGCCGTGCCGGCATCGAAGCTCCTGCCAGTGCCGGAGGGCGTCGGCCTCGACGTTGCCACCTCCTGCGTCGTGCAGGGCTTGACCGCGCATTACCTGACGAGCTCGGCGCACGCTGACCTGATCAAACCCGGTGAGTGGTGTCTCATCCACGGAGTTGGCGGCGGCACGTGCCAGTGGGCGGCGCAGATGGCCAAGCTACGGGGATTCAAGGTCATCGGGACATGTTCCAAGGGCAAGGCCGACGTCGCTGGCACTCTCGGTTGCGACGAGCTCATCGTGCTCGATGAGGTCCCCGGGGCGTCGTACGAGGACTACGAGTCGGTGGACATCGTCACGCGGGTCATGGAGGTTACCGACGGCAAGGGCTGCAAGGCCGTCATCGACGGCATCGGCAAGTCCACCATGGACATTAGCATCAACTCTCTGGCCCATCGCGGCATATTCATATCCTTCGGCAACGCCAGCGGGGCCGTGCCGGCGTTCCCCGTCCTGCGTCTGATCGGGAAGTCGGCGTACGTCACTCGTCCTAAACTTCTGGATTACACCGTTGACCGTGTCGAGCTGGTATCGAGGGCAGACGAGGTCTTCGGTTGGCTGAAGGAGGGGAAGCTGAACGTGAGCGTGGACCGTGCCTTCCCGTTGGACCAGGCGGCCGAGGGGCACATATACTTGGAAGCAGGAAAGAGCAAGGGGAAGGTCCTGTATAAAATTGACTAATATCCATTGATCGACAAATCGCCAATAATTAAAGCAGCATGACATAGCGACAGTGTAACATCAATGTAAAATGTTTCCAGAGATAGGGATTAACCTTTTTGCATGACGTTAGCAGGTGTGGTAAAAATGAAGTGAAAAATGATACTTAATGTATGTTGTTATGGGGATAGTACTTTCTACTCCAGTAGAAATTGAGCGCCGATCCTGTAGATCTGTCGGGCAGTCGTTGCGCGCTTTATGCTCATTCGTGAGCGATGATCAACATGAGTGACACATAAAGTCGAATCCCCCATCTCGTCTAATTTAGACCGCCAGATGATGGAGGTTGCTGCTGCTGACTTTGATCTTGTGGCTGTTGTTGGAGTTGTTGCTGTTGCTGCTGAGTTTGATCCAGCGGCTGCTGCTGCGGCTGAGGCTGTCCCCCCATTCCCCCCCCGTTGGAGACGCCCGACATTCCGAGGATGCCCATCATCTGGGGAAGCATCCCCGCCTGCTGCAACGCAATCATCTGCTGCATCATGGCGAACTGTTGCGGGTTGAACCCGCCCATTGTCGCCACCCCTGTCGCCTGGGGAGGAGGCTGCAGTTGTTGTTGCTGCTGCTGCTGCTGCTGCTGCTGCTGCTGCTGTAGTTGCAGTTGTTGTTGCTGCTGCTGCTGCTGTTGTTGTTGTTGTTGTTGTTGTTGTTGTTGCTGCTGCTGCTGCTGATTTTGCGAAAGAATCTGATTCTGTGGCGCCTGGGGATTGGACAGGATGTTATCCGCCGTCGTGGATTCGACGACGGCCTGCTGCGCGTGTCCAACTCCGCTGTCACTTCCTCGTACCCCCGATACGGCCGGTACAATGGCGGTCCCTCCCATTACGGTATCTGCCGCTATGGCGCCACCCCCGCTGCAATTTACCAACGCCTGGATATCAACCTGTGGATACGGGGGGGGGGGGGGGGGGGAGGTGCAGATGATCAAAAAATCATCCAAAACGAAAATAAAAAAAGGAGAAAACCACGACCATCCAAAAAAACGCACCACGCCCGGATTCTTCGTCCCGATCTCGACGAGCTCCCTCCTCAAAGCCTCGTTGCGCTCGTTCAACTCCTTATTCTCGCGACTAAGCGATATGACCGTACGCTGCAATTCCTCGATCATGTTCTTCTTCCGCTTACGCGATTCGCGAGCCGAGATGCGATTCTGCTCGAGCCGTTCCCGACGCTTCATGGTCTTCGTCGCCTCGTCGTCGTTGTCGGAATCGTTCGTGCCTTCAGAATGGTCGTCGTCGTCGTGGTCGTTTGGCGGCATGGTTGGGTTCTCGTCGTTAGATGTCATTCGCGGGCGGGCGGTTTGGGGGGTCTGATGTGTTGTCGCGTTAATGTTTTTGTGCGGGGGATTCTGGTTGTTGTTGGTCGTTGCTGAACAAAAAATTATCTAAGATATCACTTATCGTACTTGGTCAGACCTAAGGACAATAGGGTCCCTACTGTTGTCGTACTTTAGATGGTGAATAATGGTCTTAAAAGTGATAGCTGAATAGCCCGATAGACTTTTCTAGGAAGGTCGGTCTTCTGATTTCTCTTTTTTCTTTTCCTACGCGCAGTAACTTTTGCGTGGCTGGAGAGTTTTGCGGGCCTCTACTAAAATATCTCAGTTCTGTCTCTCGTCGCACTCTTCATTCCAATGCACCGCACTCGTGGACGCGTTGCCAGGCCACCCCGGCATCAATGCACATTGCCTGCAAAGACTCCGAAGGCGACTCGCGTTGGTGTGCATGGATACGATGTATTGGCTGCGGAGTTTGGTGTGCGTCACGCGCCACCCACTGATGGGCGTTTATNCTCGCGTTGGTGTGCATGGATACGATGTATTGGCTGCGGAGTTTGGTGTGCGTCACGCGCCACCCACTGATGGGCGTTTATGGCGCATGCGTGGTGTGTCTGGTCCAAAGGGGTGCACCCCTGCTGGTGCCCCTGCTACACCGGAGGCGAGTCGCCTTGGTGTACGCCACTCGCCACGCCTTTCTGCCGCCTCCGCCTCCGCCTCCGCCACTGCCGCTGCCGCCGTTTCCGCCGCTCGCGATACTGACGACGTGGAGGTTTGCGTTGATGAGTCACAGCCTCTTCTCTCTCCTCCGGCTTGCCTTGTGACTAAGTCGTACGTTTGCGATTGGGAGCAGGCGATTCAGTGCGCCTTAACAAACATGAAGCCCGTGCCGTGTCAGCGCAAGGGGTGCGGTATTCTTGTGCATCACCTTTGCCAGGGTGAGTGGGAACGGAGGGAGGGCTACGGGGATACTGTCGCTCGTCTTTGTTGCCTTCACCACCCTGATTATAAATATCGGAGTGCGCCGGAGAAGGCTGACGCGGCCGTGGCGAAGGCTATCTCTAAGGCACAGCATATTATCTCTAAGGCAAAGGTGGTGAACATTGAGAGTCAGTTGACGACTGAGGGCATTGAGGGTTTATTCCGCGAGGACTCCGAGGAGGTCTCTGAAGGTGGTGGGGATGATGACGATGATGATGGTGGCGAATATCCTTCCTACGCCGAACTCAAATCTGGTGGCTGAGGGGGGGGGGAAGCCGTGATGACGATAGCCTTCAGCTCCCTTCGTATGAAATCACTGATTGCACGGCGAATCAGTATGACATGGACCGCCGTCCAATCTCAGTGTCCAACCGCATTGCTGTCGAAGCGGTTTACATGGTCGAAGCATTAACGTTGGTGAAGAGTATGAGGACTATGCGCAGGCAAGAGATTGCGGAGCGCGTGCAGGAGAAGTACAAGGCATTTATTCGGTTTATCCCCATTGACTGTTTTTCTGACAGCACGATCAGGTCAATGATGCAGGAGAAGTACTACCGCGCGAAGGGGACAAGTGCTGATGGCCTACTGACAAAGGCCAACGATGTCTTGAAGAATGTCCGTGCGATGACAGCGGGCATCAGGGGTGTCGGTACTCCTTTGCACCAAATTCTGAGTGGGAGAAGTCCACATGACATGCGCAATGAATTCATCTTAACTAAGTGGTCTGCGGCACAGGGAACCATATATGCACCCTCGAATCACGATGAGGAATTGATCTCAGAGGTTCCCGATGGGTGGTGGTTGCTTAATCCCGCAACTAATTTGCTCCTTGCCGTTCTTGTCCACAGGTGCAATCCAGACGTCATTGCGGATCCAACTAATGTGCCCACTGGACCGACTCGTGAGACTCTCCACAAAGAAAGTCGAAAAGACACAGTGGAAAGAAGGGAGAGAGATAAGATAGTTGAGCTTCACGGGACTAATTGTCAGCGTGTGGAAGAGTCGATGCTTGCATCGAAGGCAAAGTTGATGGCCCAGACAGTCGACTCCGGGACTATCGACCAAGTCAAGGAGCAGCTGTCGTTGTTGTCACAGTTCAAGGACTCGTATGTCAAAGTCCAAAATCGTATCCACAGACAGGGAGAAGATGACTTTGACCAAACCGCCCATGACCTTCTTCCGGAGCTACCATTTCTGAAGAAGCGGCGCGTCGGAGGAAATGGCTCAATTTCAGGAATTTCTAATCTTGCAGATTCCCCGATGACAAATGGCAACATGTAGTAGATCTTAAATAAAGTTTAGTAGTTTCAATGTTCGTATGCTCTGACGTTGTTCTTCCAAATGCGTAGATGATTACATAGCTGCATCCGCCACCGATCAAATGCATCCTTCAACTTGGTTGCGTCATCTGTCCCCGGGACTGGAATGATCTCTGATGGTCCCTCAAGCCACATGCCAGCACTGGCCAAGTGGACTCCACATTGAAGACGAGGAGGCTTACCCTCCCGCACCATCTCGCTCAGCATCATGTTGTGAAGAACTGCGCAAGTCATAAAAATTTGCCCACAAGTCTGGAATCCAAATATTTAAATCCCTTGTCGAGAGAGGCCCAGCGTCCCTTTACAATCCCAAACACGCATTCAACATCCTTCCGCAAACTCTCCACTTTTGATGAGAAGTAATCTTCTAGGCTGCCGTTAATCTTTGAGCCCATGAATGGGCAAATCGTGGTTGGCCAGCAGATGTATCTGTTGTCACAAATGACATAGACACCGGTGGAGGAGGCTATACTCTCATCCTTGGCGTAATACTGCCACTCGACTTGGGAGAGCCATCCCTCGTTGAGTAAACGAATATTGTTGTCAATCTCAATGTGCTTGTCATTGTTGCTCCCAAACTGCGGACCAAACACTCCAAGAACACGGCGATCAAAATCAGTAATTCACTCAAAAGCAAGGGATGGATATGAATCCTTACCATTTGAGCGATTATAATCCCCAGCCGGACAATATGCCCTTTTCACGTGGACAACATCGACCGAACCGGCAACTCCAATTAGACGTTCTTCCTCATACCACCACATGATAGGTTTTAACTCCTCAGGCGTGCGTGGCATGAACACATATTCATGTGATATGCCTGCAATACGCTTGACAAAACACAGGAAAAAATTGCTATGATCAGAGGCGCATATATGCGTCAACGGTTTCAGTTGGCGGAACGACTGTATTGTTCCGCCAAGCATCGAGAGAGACCCAAGCACGAGAAGTTCGGTCTTAATCTGAAGGCGATCATTAATCCGGCAATGATGCGTCAAACCGACCCAACCCTCGGCAATGAAGCGTCCAACAATACTCGACACCATGAAAAGTGGCATACGAAACCACGAGCGAAAGCTGCTCTTTGGATTTCGCGACGTATGGTCCATCATTTCCCTCACCGACAACATACATCCACTAGGCGTGCGAACAAGCTCATCCGAAAGAAACTCTCTGTAGAAGGATGACGTCTCATATTGGCCAATCCTGTGGCAATACTTAGGAGAAGCGCAAAGGCGCGGCTTCGCCCTGCCCATGGCACTGTCCTCGTCGGACGGATAGTCCGAGTAAGAATCAGGGTGCAAAAGGGGAACACCCAGCGGAGATGGATGAAGGGGATCAAAACGCGCAATTTCATCGCCAGTCATCCGGCGAAGACTTTGGAAAGCCGTGACGACTGGATCGCAAATCTCCGATCATACATCCCCGATGACCGAAGCACGGACGTCCTGGTATGTGACGGAGCCACCAGGGGAATCAAGAAGGTCGTCAAAAAAGGAGTCCATAGAGTCTGGCGGAGGAGGGGATGATGTAGGGGGCATAAGATATTATTATCACAGCGAAGAGAGCATAAAAAATCTTCCCGGCTATCCGGACGGTGCTTCCCGGGCGGCCGGGAAGCGGCTATTTCCCAGCCACCCGGGAAGTAAATTTTGGATAGCCGGGAAGATTCTTTCTGACTTTTTCCATTCACGACTTTTTTTGGCACGTTTTTTTTTCTTTCAAGTGATTATAATCACAGTTTTGGAGGCCGAACAGCCGGGAAGACAGTCGGAGGGAAATTTCAATCGTGGATTCTCGACGAAAACCTATCCGGCTATCTATTTCCGGAACATAATCCCAGCCTTATCAAAATGCACGGCTTGCCAATCAGAATCGTAGGGCTCATAACCCACTCTTTGGGTAAGATATCCTAACCCAAAAGAAACTCAGATTTCGAAGCCCCCTGTAAACAGGGCCTTATAAGGACAGTATTGTGGATAGAGAGAGGCATCCGTAACGTACGTACATATACCTTTACGTACTATCTGTATCTAGACCATTAAATCCAAATCTACACGTCATTGTTTGTTTGGGGAACAAAGTGTTTTGGCTTCGAAGTTGCGTTGTGCTTCCAAGGCATGGCAGTGGCACGCCAAACTCGCCTGGCTATGCCAACAAATTAGTTCATCGGCTTTCCCAATGGGATTCTCGCATCTGTGGCACAGTTCCTGACAAAGACGGATTGCTGTTGCAGTGGCGGCATCATCGAAGTCGTTGCACGATTCCAAATGGCAGAAATGACCCTTGGATGCGACTAGGGTGATGATCATGGCAAGGCCTATATTGGATATTAAATTCAATTATCGGCTCTAGCAGTCATATGAGTGGGAAATTCTCAACTTCATGGACATGCATAAAGCGCTAGCGAAGAAGTTGTCCGACGAAAACATCGGCGGCGTACTTGTCTGCACAGATTCGATTAATACAATCAAGGACCTCAAATTGAACGGATTCGGGCAACCTTTCATTCCCGCTTCTCGTTCCCTGTGTGTTCTCAAAAATTCTGACAGTCATCTACATGAGGTTTACGGAAAATGCAATTTCACGAGATTGCATGCAATCTTGTGAGATCCCATGCAATCCCATGCGATCCCACGAGATCACATGCAATCGCATGTGATTTTGCATTGTCTTGTGTCGTAGTGTCGTAGTGTTGTATCGAGGAAAAATGATGAAAAATCTCCCCCCCTTCCCCGCCCCTGCTCGCCCCCTCCACATCATGAATGTCACAACTCTGACCATGGTTGCCGTCGGTCGCCGCCGTATGAGGCCAGTAAGGCTGTTGGTGCCAATGTGACCAACGTGACGACGTTAATGACGACCACGACAATGCATCCATCGTGCCCCCTGATGAGGAATAGTTGGGAGGGGCTAGGAAGGAGGAGAGAGACATGTGATCTCTGCTATGTCCGCCCCCAGCGCGCCTCCCGCCCCCACGCCGACGATGCTATGATCCGTGGAGGGATACTTCCCCACTTTATTACCCCTCACACAGCCAAGATAGTTGAGGGAGAACATTAGAGATATGAAGGGACAAGCAGATGAGACTTGGGAAGAGGGGAAATGTAGGGGGGTTGAAGGAGTGCGATGCCAAAGCGACCATCCTACTAATCAAGGAAGCTGCTGGGGGGAGAACACAACGATGATGATGATGAATGCCTCCCAGTAAAAATAACAATCAACCAATGATAGTATACCGGGTGGATGCGTGCAATGGAGAGACAGGCGCTACTATTACATATATATAAAGTGTTTCTGCACCTTGATAAGCTGTGAATGGGTATATGGCACCA
>JALLBA010001728.1:0-13674 GCA_036939675.1 Cyclostephanos invisitatus
GGGTCATGGTGCCCATGGTGAGACCTTGGGCGGTTATGTTGTCGGTGGTGACCATTGTACGTTTGAGTTGCGGATGCCCCATTTCCTCGAGGGTGGTGCGAAGAGGGACGGCAAGTTTGCAGCCGTAGTATAATGCGGCCAGTTCCGCTTCGGACGCGGAGGACATGACGTGTTTGATGATGGAAGCTAGATTGAGAATGGCGCCATTGTTGAAGTCTTCATCCCCGTCGTTGGTGAGGTAGAAGTGTGCAGACGCCCGGCTCTTGCCACCGGGTTCGGATAGGTAAGAGGCATCGGTGTGGACGGCGAGAATCATGTCGCAGGCCTTGTAACGGATACCGGCATTTGGATGTGTTGCAACGTAGTCGAGAAGTTGTTGGCAAGCGTCGGCTACCGCAACGGTGCCTTTGGATTGTCGTGCAGCAATAGAGCTTAATGCAGTGAGCAGTGTGGGATCGACTGCATGACCGTAGTAGAGGAGTGTGCCGACAATGTCTTGGACACGTTTGATGTTGTCCGTAGATAGGGGTTTTGATGTGTCAACGTCCACCCTCTGAACGCGTGCGCCGTATTGGGTCGGGACATGTTTGTAAGGTTGGTGTTGGGGCAAAGATGGGTTAGGATTTTGGAACTTTCGTAGAGCTTTGGGGATATACTTGGGCATATCGAGCGTAACCGTTCGTTCGGGATAGTTCCAATCAATGTTGATGCCGCAAAAAAGCATTCCGTCCCAATCCATGGCAACGGTGTAGAACTCCTCGAGAGTGGTCTTGAGATGCTCAATGTGTTCCCGTGCCGTGGTTTTAACACCGAAGTCATCAACGACGAGGCAAAACATGATGTCGCGCCACACATGTCTCCAGAGGCCGGGGGTGTGTTGGCACTGGTAATAGCCCCTGGCGTTGAGACGCTGTTCGAGGAGCTTGTTGGCGAGAATGCCGGCTTGAGGGAGGCCGTACATACCCATGCGGATTTCGACATAGACCCATCTGTGCTCGTCGGCCAGCGAACGTAAGTCATATTTGTCGATGATTTCGTCAGGAAGAAGGTCTAACCGGAGGCGCATGTACTCCGGGTTGGGCATGGGAGTGTTGAGATAGAAATTGGCCAGGTCCATGCCGTAGAATCGTGCCTTCGGTGTTGATATGGTGGAGTTAACGAGGAGCTTTGCCGTGACGAGGTTGGCGGTAGGCGTGCTTTTGTCACCAGGGTAATCGATGCGGTCACCTCCAACGGTGAGACGAGTTCGGTGCTGTTCATCTTTTTGGGGGCGATAGGTGCAGACAATGCGACCGTAGGTAGCTCGTTTATGCTTGGGCATCTGTGACTTGGTGATGAAGAAGCACGTGTTGGTGCCTTTGATGTCGCGAATGCCTTGGAACAGGCGGCCAAGTTCATTGGCAAAGCTGCGACGCCAGACGTCTTTGTATTTGGCGTTTTGTATAAGGTGTCGATATTCGAGTACATCGCCGGTGACATCGTCGATGATGGCGCCTATGAAGCAACTGTTGTCTGTGCTTGTGGGGGTTGATGATGTGATGCCGTAGGTCCGCACGAGTAGGGCTCGGGCTGCGGCTACATATCCATGGGGGGGAAATGTGGTGGGAGCGGTGAAGGTGGGGTGAGGCAACAGGGTTTCGGCGATCGCTGAATTGATGAGGTGGATGCGGTTGGAGCGAGTGCGACGTGCCATGGAGCGAGTGAAGTTGACCGTCCGATTCTGTTGGGATAGAGTGGGAACAGCCTGGTTGGTGTTGTCGCGTGGGTCGTCGTCGTCCGAGTCGATGAAGGCGGGGCCGTTGACGGCGGGGCTGTGGGAGGAGGTACCAGCGTGAGGTGTGGTTGGTGCGCCGGATGGTAGGTGGGTTGCGGTTGGGCCCCATATGTGGACCGGCTCGTCATCGATGTTGTCGAGGGCTGGTGGAGGCGTATGCACAGCTGCTGGTGGATCGATTGGTATTGGCGTGGGTGCCGATTCGCCGAGGAGTAGCAGACGGAGTGTTGCGATGGCCTGCAATTCGTCGGGAGGCGATTCTTGAACGCCAGAGATCGCAGCCGTGAGTGCTTTCGTTGCCGCAACGATGCGATCGGTTGCGGTGATCGTGGGAACGGGCATTGCGTGATGTTTAAATCGGAAGGTGTCAGAAAGTCGTTCACCGCCGGTGCCTTCCATGAGGGCGCGGATGCAGCGGTAATGCTTCAATGATGGTCCGATGTACCAACCATTGGAGGCATGGAAGGCCCAGGATTTGCGTCGTGTCGGTTTCAAGTGGATGAGGACTTCGGTGCCAGGCGGCGCCATGGGGGTGGCGTCGAACGAAAAAGATCCTTCCATTGCTTCGAAGGCGGAGAGTAATGGATTTTGCCGACATGGGCGGAGCATGTTGATGGTGTAGTCACATTGGTTCGTGAGCCGACACCAATTTGCGATGGGAAAGGAGGTGGGTAAGCTGGCGAGTCCCGCGGAGAAGTGATTCTTCCACGTGCGTATTGCGCGTTCGGCGGCATTGGTGCGATGCATATCGGGCGGAGTGTATTGGAGGTTTGTGTTTTGGGAGGCGACGAAGGTTTCGACGTCGTGCGACGTCTCGTTATCCATTTTGTGGAGGCGCGGTTTGAAGCCCCTGGCGGTGAGATAATTGTAAGTGACCTGGTAGGCGCGAAGGAGTTCTTCCTTTGTCCGATTCTTTATGGGAACGGAAGCGATGAAGTTTGCATCGTAGACATAAAAGATGACCAGGTACGCGTTGCCGCGGTTCGACGTGACGGGGAAGCGTCCAGTTTGATCGGTGAAAATCCTACCGGCAGTGTCGGCGAGTGTCATGAAGACGAGATGGGAGTCGTGGATTGTGCTGGGAGGAGCAAGACATTCATCCTCGGTGTCATCGTCGGTGTTGATGAGGACGATGGAGGGGTTGCTGCGAGAGGTAGGGCGTTGGCCTTGGCGAGTTTGATCCATGTGACCCTTTTCGGTTGCATCGTTGATCGTGATATGCCGGCTGACCCTGGCGGACGTGAGCCCGGGAAAACCTTTGAGATAGCCCCGACGAATTGCTTTGAGTAAAGTAGATTTCGCCGGTGAAAACAGGCACGCGTGGTAGAAGCGTGTGAGTTGTTGCGTGTTGTCGCAGTCGTAGAGGCTGTTGGCAGTGGCAGACGATGGAGGGGGTGTGGCGTTGTCGTCCGCGACCTTGAAGTTGGTTGTCCACCCGTCGTCGACGATGCGTACTCGCCAGAGGCGATGTTGGGGGTCGCGCCAACCGCGGAGGATGACTTCGCCATTTAGTGTGACTTCGCAACCGGTGGCGTTGAAGAACACTTCACATCCTGCGTCGCATAACACTGGAACGGACAAAAGGTTGTTCGTAAGGCCGGGAAGGGAATGTGCCATCCGGGCGTGGGGAGGTAACTTGCTGAGGAGGAGGTCGACGGCATGTGTTGTACGCATTGTGTCGCCGCCAGGTTGGATGACAGTGATGCGTTCGGAGCTGGTTGCCGGAGATGTTTGCGTCGTTGGGGTGACTAGATGTTTGGAGGCTGCGGTGTCGATAAAAGCAGTTTTGTTGAGGTCTGGAGGGTTGGCACAGCCGGATGCTAGGTGAAAACAGTTCGCTATAAGATGATTACTAGCTACATCTATTTTCGATGTGTCCGCTGGCTCGCACCGTCAGGTTTTGGGTCCAGTCCATGCTTTGTTGAGTCCGCTGCCATCTTTGGTGGAGGTGCGAGTGGCCGTTGCGTCATGACCTTCTTTGCGGTGTGTGCATGTTGCACTGGTATGCCCGAGTTTCACCTTCCAACCGTGTGACCAGCAGTAGCCGTGCGGGTCCCATGCAGGAATAGTGGCATTGGCAGGGCGCGAGGGCGGCACCGTGCCCGATGTGGTGGCAGCGGTGCCGGGAAGCCGGAGACGTGCGATGGCCGCGTTGGCATCGGCGAGTGCTTTCGCAAGGCGTTCATTGGCATTGACGAGCTTCTCAACAGTGTCGTTTTTTTGCATAGCGGCGTTGGCGAGGTTGTCGAGTGAACGGGCCATCATCTCGGCTTGCTCGGCGTCGGCGACGGCTTGGTTCGCAAATGCCCCTGCGGGGGACGTCATGCGATGGATATCACGCGATTCGGTGAAGGCGACGGACCAGTGGAGTTTCCAGTTGTTCCACGTTTGGTCTGGGACAGGACGACGCTTCCACTCGCGCCACGCGAGTTCCATTCCGCCGCTGTTGAGGGCCGCCTTCGTTCCGGTGGTGACCATCATGGCTTCTGATATGGGAACGCCGGCGTCCAGTGCAAACGTTTGGCACTTCTCCTGCTTGCGTGTGTAGACGGCAAGGGGGAGTGCGGCGTCGATCCCGGTGTGAAATTCGGCCATGTTGTCGTCGATTTCGGGTTGGGAGATCGATGCGTAGGTGGTGCGAACATGAGTGACGAGGTCACGGAGGGTGACGGCGTTGAGGCTTTCAGTTGGGTCGTCGAGGGCCGCGTAGTAAACGTCGTCGATTGCTGCAGCAAACTGGTCGCGCGTGATGGTGGCGACGATGAGGTATGTGTTCCACGCCTTGCGTTCGGCGAGGTTGGCGGCACGGGCGGCTTCGCGAGCAGGTGCGGCCGCGGGTGCATTGATGGGATAATCAGGGGGAGCGGCGGCTGGGATGATAAAAGCGGCGCCGTTGCGTTGGAGATAGAGCACTGGGTCCTGGAGGAGCCCAAGGTGTCCTTTTCCGTGTCCCCATGGGCACGGTATAGCCATGAGGTTGGAGGCGAGCTCCTTCTCGAGAAGGCGTAGGTGTTTGTGGGTAGGTTCGCCGATGACTCGGGTGAGCGTGCCGTATGGCATCTGCGCGCGGATGGACTCCGCGGACACAGTGTCGGACATGGCGGCAGGGGCGCTTAGGAGGAGCGGACGCGAAGGGGAGGAGTCTTGTATGTGCCAATAATAATGGCAAGGACACCGATGAGGACGCACCCGCTGATACCGAACACGTTGGGAGTGGTCGTGATGATGGTGGTGATGCCAGAGAAAGCGCCGATCGCGATGACAGCCTTGACAGCCGGTTCCGTAGCGAGTTCGAACTTGATTTCCATGGGATGTGGGGGAGAATTTTAGATCAGTTCTGCTGATCTATTGGCATGGTGATAAGGAACTGATCTAATTTATGGGACCCAGTAAGTAAGTAAGAGGTAAGTTTGTGCTTGGATAACCTTTGGATAACCCCAAGATGGGAGGTATTAACAGATGCGATTGGAATCGCATTGGTGGATGCGATTGGAATCGCAGGGTATTAACAGCCATTGCGTCTGTCATGGCGACTGTTGAAAGTGTGTTGCTGCTGTGCAGGGGCATAGATGTTGGGCAGGGGCTGTTGGCCGACAGCCATGCAGAATTGCTGGATGTTCGTTAATTGGCCTTGCATAGCGGCCATGGTGGTTGCCTGGGACTTCATTGATTCTTGCATGGTGGAGTAAATGGCGCCAAAGTTCGTGAGTGATTCGGTGTAGGATGCGATTGACGCGTCATTGTCCATTGCGGCCATGCCGTATCCATGTTGTGAGGCTGGGGCAGCTGTCTGGTTGACAAGTGCGATCACGCTGGCCCAATATTCTTTGAAGGAGTCGATCCTTTCTCTGATTGGTGGGGACTCGTTCTTGCGGGCGATCCAATTTTTGTATTCTTCGGAGTACATTCCACAACGTTTGATGATGCGCAGGTCGATGTTGATGATGTCACGGTCGTCCATTGGGTAGAGTGCCGCACTCGCGTAGGATGCGCCGATGAAGAGGCGCGTCACGAGGGGCTCGAAACCATCGGAGGGATGCCAGTCGGCGGCCATTTGTTGCCGATTCTCTTCGCGATCTTCAGTGTCGTTGTTTTGCCGTACTTCGTGATGAACCAGTCGAACATGTGTAGGAAGACTGTGTTTGGTTGTTTCATATGGATTGGCTCGTACGTCTCACGAATTGCTTTTGAAAGATTTGCGAGGAAAACATCAGATAGGGTGGCATTCATGGTGACTATGTCTGCTCTTGTTTTTTGGTCACGAGCATTGGTAGCTTTGAGTGTTTTGATTGTCTGAGTTGCACGCTGAGAAATCTGGGATTGAATCAACTCATCTGGGAATGGAAAACAGTCTGCAGGGTATGCATCGTTCATGAAGAAAGAGTAGAGACCTGGGGACGCGGTACAGAACAACATGTTCATTGTGGCAGAGGCCGGTGTCTTCTGTGTCTGCGAGCAATGGCAGATATGGAGCATCGGGTTGATAAGAGACGCGAGCACGGGATTTCCCTGAATTGGGTCCGGTGCAGCTGGGAAGGCAGCTTTCATGCTTGTGTGGGAGGTTTCTGACAGCGTGGACATGGTGATACTGGGGCGGGTGGTTTACTATTATTATTTGTAGGGAACTGTCAAGAGACCTCAGAAAGAGATACAGCTAATAAACATTCTCTAGAATTATGGGTGCTATTCTATTGGTGCTCTTCTAGAGATAGTGTGGGGAAGTGTGATTCTATTGAGGATGTGAGACTGGCCAAGTATTCGGTGGCTAGGAATGCTAGGGGCGACAGGCAGACAAGAAGAGGGATCCCCAATACGTGGTAAAACAGATAATTATTGCTCATAGGAACAAATATTGACGTGAGGAAAAAGAAATGCGCGCACTTAAAACAAAAATAAGAAAATCGTTAAGATAAACTGTCTTATGAACAATTCAGATTATCCACAACAACTGAATGTGACTCAGATCACTAACAAAACCACACAACATCACAAAAACATAGTTGTTAACTTAATCTACGATGTATTCCAATGACAGCAATGATGAAGAACTTGGGAGCAGAGACCCATTGACAGAAAGGGGTGACTTTTCCGACGAACGGCACTCTGATCATCCCAAAAAGAGGTGTCATGAGAGGAGGAGTAATGAAGATCAAAGGAGCAGAGCTACAAATGATCGACGGGTCCAACACCTGGAAGATATTGAGGATCGATGGAGCAGAGCTATGGACAGCCGACGGATCCAACAGTTGGAAGACCGACTTGTCGAGTTCGAAAATATGAACAAGAAACTAAAGTTGTAGCTGATGGTGGCTCAACGTTCGAGAAGTCGTTCTACCAAAGTAAAAATTTGAAGAGATAATGAATGGAGTGCTGAAGAAGGAAAACTAGCGGATAATGCAAACTATATCTATTTCCACGATACAAGTTCTTGAGGGATAATTGGGTGGATTATGACCCAGAAAACGAGAATAGCTTTTGTCATTTTGTCGGGAATAAGATGAATGAAATGTAAAATACTATGAGGATTAGGATGAGTGGACAGCAATTCAAGATAGAGTGGGAGGATGTGTATGTACCATTGATTGGTCTTAAGTATTCAAATATGAGGTGCAATCTGAGTAATGATATTCGATTGCAATACGTCGGTAAGTTAACCGTTTGGATTATATTTTATCGCAAAGTAAGTCTCATATAAATTGAACAAATGTATTTCCATGATAACTCAGACCATAAGGATCAAAACAATGTGAATCCAGATAAATTAAAAAAATGCCTTCAAGATTTTGGTAGCAACAAGGATGTTTCTTGCTAAGTATGTCAGAAAGACACACTCGGATAGTGAAATCAAATGAAAATTGAAGAGCAATGAAGGTATGTCATTTGTCAATTTGATTAATCCAAGTGATATTGCATTTGTAATCAGTGTGATCAAGAATGCTCGACAAGTGTGGGACCAGACAATTCAAAAGATAGGATTGGGTGAATCACTTGGTGATGATGAAACTAAGGTGAAGGTACAATCATTATCCACGAAAGAAAAAAAAAGGATCAGGGGAGGAGTCTCTGGAGTGACAAGGGAATGAAGTACTAAAAGCACGTGGAAAAAGTATGGAAGAAGGTGTACAAAGATGAAACGATGATGGAAGATTTGTATCGTGGATTTGACAAGTGGTTGAACATCTATGAGCGCGAAATCATTGTATAAAAAAACTCAACAAAGTCTTTGTTTTTGGTGGTGGCAAGGCGGATGGCAAAGGATGATGAGGATAACGATAACTCAGGAGAAGCAGAGGAGGTAGAGCCTGACGATGGGAGCAACAAAGACGAAGAGGAGGGATATTGTTCGGATAAGGGTAACAACACTCTAAGCATAACATTGGCAAGGGGGGGAAAGGAGAGAAGAAGAGGGATAGCTGCAACATAAGCAAAAACAACCAAAGCAGGAGGATAAGGGCAGAAGATGGCATTGATGAAAATGATGATAACAATGGGCATGATATGATAAACAAGCAAGGAAGGCGGCGAGAAGGTGACGACATAAACAACAACAACAACAACAGAAGGAGGATGAGGGCCGCGGTGAACAGCAGCAATTTAAGTGATGATTACAATGA
The DNA here is from genome assembly GCA_036939675.1 of Cyclostephanos invisitatus. Lineage (NCBI taxonomy): Eukaryota > Bacillariophyta > Thalassiosirophyceae > Thalassiosirales > Thalassiosiraceae > Cyclostephanos > Cyclostephanos invisitatus. The sequence goes on from JALLBA010001728.1 coordinate 8,389, forward strand.
CGATGATAGTAGAGTCATGCAAGGAAGGCAGTGAGAAAGAGATAGGGGGGAAGAATTAGGAAGTCCAGCAAAGAATACCAGGGCAAGTGGTAGGAGAAACTGAATAGGAGTGATTATAAAAATAAATTGTAACAGTAATGTTCAATTCCATTACGATCCAATATACTTTGTTACGTACATATTTTAGTATCAACATAGTGTTTAAATGAATGCAATACAATTAATTGTCTATTGTATTTTTATAGTTATAAACAAAGTTTATTAATGATCAAATGATACAATTTATTGTATCGGCATTCACATACCTTACTCTATTAGTAGTTAATTTTACCAGATACAGATTTTGTTCTTTAGAGGTAGGTTTAGCCAGGGCGATCCACTTCATTTTTAAGCATTAATATAAGCTCATAATTTTCTCTTCCTGACCTGGAGAACATGCCACTTCATTTTTTCACTTCGTAACAATCCGTTTCAGGGGAAGTTATCCACCAGCCTAGGTCACCCTCTTGCAGAACTTTAACCTTCTTCTTTTCAGCCTGCAGTTCGATCCCGGGGAAAGTGGGGGTGGTGAAAAATATAGCAGGATATGAGCTGCGCCCCCTTGTGACAACAGCAAAGCAGACGGCCACCAGATCATCAAGCCGCTGGGTAAGAAGGGTATTGGGGAACCTCTCGGACACTTCCCTTGAAGGGCAGAGGAATTTGAGGAGGTCAGTGCACGTAGCACACTCTCCAAGTCGGAGCTTTGGTGGCCAAGGCATCGTCAATGGTGTTTTGTGAGATGTGCTAGTTTTCTACATTTAACTAGTATTATTTCTACTTACAAACACTTTTCCTCACCAAAAAAAAACCGCCAACCACCTTTTTTGACATCGACAATGGCCAAAAGGTATATTGATAGCGGCCACATTTCACCCCCAAAACCTCGGTCGGCGTAAGCCGCCACTTCATCGAGACATCTAGGCACCATGACGAGCATGCATAATCAATATATTATCCCATGCAGACCATTGTTGATGAAATGGCAGCCATCGGCCACCAAATTGAATTCAATCCTTTTGGTTGAATTCAATACCACTGGCTAATGCACCAGTAACATAAATACTCCCCAAAAATCGAGAAAAAAGTCCCTATTTATGTTACGATTCAAAGGTAGGATTCAAGGGTAGGATTGATAGACCACCTCCGTGTAAAAAAATATTACTATTACCATTCCATCATGACAGAATTTCTGGCCTCTTCCGCAGCTGTTGCAGCATTGCTCCTCCTTGATCAATACTTATCATCCACCGATGTGCTCGTGGTTTCTTCTCTCATCGACACTTTACTGTGGCATTGTCAAATAAATCTGTTCTATGCTGAACGTAGGCAATATTATGAGCGGAAGAAATGGAGTGTGTTCAGCAAACGACTAACAGAGCACCAATTTCTGCATTACTTTCGTATGTCAAAGGAGGTAAAGAAATTGTGCAATAAAATTGAAGGAAGGGTTGGGTCAGCACAATTAAAGAGCGAAGAGTATTTGGATAATATATTGAACCCTTTGGGCCCTGCCTCCAATGACTATGGTGATCACCCGTGGAAAAATATCTTCTTTGCTCAAGAACATAGTACGGGGGGGTTTATTTCCGGTGAGGTCAAACTCGCAGTTACTCTTTGTATTCTTGGAGGGGGGTTGTAGCTGGATTTGGCATTATTGTTCAAATCCAGCTTTAACCACACACACAAAATTGTTAGGTATATTGTGCAGAACTGGCTAGTCCACAAATCATTTTGCCTTATCAATGGTATAGAATATTGACAGGACAAAGAGCAGATGCAGGAAGTTGAACTGCAATTTTCTCAGGCCTCCAAAGGGATTATTAATGGCTGTATCGGTGCACTTGATGGATGGGTTGTGAAAATACAAAAGCCCCGGAAAAGTGATGGTGTCGAAAATGCTGAATCTTTCTACAGCTGCAAGGGATACTTTGAAATTAATGTACAAGTCATTGTCAACAAGCAAAAGTGGGTACTATTCAGAAGTATAAAGTGAAGTGGCGCAGAGCATGACTCCTCCGCATTCAAGTCATCAAATAATGGTTGATTATGTATTGGAGGGCACTTGTGAATAAGGGTCTATATTTAATTGGCAACTCTGCGTATTCCCTGAAGTTGTTCCTATTAACCCATTACGACAATGCCGCCCAAGGTTCGGAAGAGGATAACTACATTTTTTTTCATTCATCTGCATGGATTGCAGTTGAATGTTGCTTTGGTGAGGTTGATCTCCAATTTGGTATATTCTGGTGGCCACTGAAATTTTCTCTGAAGACAAATTGTAATATCATCGATGCTTGTCTTCGGCTTCACAACTTCATTTTGGAGAATTCGGACCGATCGTTTATGGGATTGATTGATAAGGAAGTGATTGATGAGGACTGTAGGTGTTACTTTGCAATTCACCCTGACATCCCTGAGGGAGTGAACAGTGGTGAGTTGGATCCACGAAGAGCTGGACGGCCAGCTAGATTTGAGGCAATATCTGGTAACATTGGAAAGAGCTGGCAAGATTTGATTTGTGATGACATTGATAGACAAGGACTATCACACCCGCGGACAAATTGGGTGGGGGGAATTATCCATAGAGGAGGTCGGAGGGGATGCCACTATTAAATTTTGTGGTATCGTAATTGGTCGAGCGGTTGCCGAGTAATGTGCTGTCGAAGTTGGGGTATGGGTGGATGACTATGGTGCATATTAAACTCTAGGTATGATGTACATACCAAATTAAAAAAATAATCAAAATCATAATCTCAACAGACCCACATTTTGTTAGGATTGGGGTAGGTGTACGGATGAAGGACAGGAATCATACTATTGCAATCCTACCTACAATCCTACCCCAAAAAACTGTTGAGATTGTGGGCCTAACATCATACGAGATATCATTGTATGACCATGGTGGCCGGCAGCTTAGGCCCCTATTACGTCAGAGTATGGAATTTAAAAAGCCCAAACACACTGGCATGTTCCTCATACCATGGGCAATGTTGCCAATGCACGATTTAGTTTGATTTCATGGGGGGGATGAGCAATTAGTACTGCCACAGCACAGTAATTTTTGTATAACAGAAAATGATAACTGTCTTGCCCTCACTCTTTCCCTCGCCCTTGCTGTCTCCTTTGTCGTCCCCTTTCTTGTTTCCATTTTTCTATCGCTTTATTTTATTGTTGTATTTTTTGGTCTCTCGCAGACGACACCCACCATCGTCCATTGCCGCCTTTAATTGCTCAGGCCCCTCGTCACCTTAATTTGATTGTTGCGTCTCCATCCTCCCTCTCTTCCTCCGCAGCATTACCATCACCTCCTTGTCATCTACCGTTTTTCATTGTTGTTGTTGCCGCAATTTCTCAGCATTCGCCATCATCCACATCGTCATCATTGTTGTCATAACCAAAGATGCCAATCCGGGGACAGTCCAACAAAACACACCACCAATGAATTGCCATTTTTTTTTTGTTTACACACTCGGCGAGAGAGCCCAGTGCCCCCTATTGTCGCCAAGCCCCGACAACGATGTGTAGCGTCAAGCAGAGAGAGCAAAGCCCCAAGCACGCCACTCCTGCAGCGACGACGTGGTCCGCCACGATGCCGGCAGGGCTATTGTTGAGGGCGACCCCTCCCCGTCCAACCAATTGCTCTCGATGGCATCCTGCCACCACCAACCATCGATATCAACACAGTGATGCAGAGGCAAAGGCGTCCAGTTATCCATCCTGGGACCAAACCAGTTTGTCGTATGTTTTACTCAGAAATGATGAGACCTGCCACGCCGGGTCATTGAGGGCGACCCCTCCCCGTCCAGACCCATTGCCCTCAATGGTGTCGCATTGCCACCATCCACTTAAAATTCCATGGCAAGGGCAGTTGCTCACATGGCAATTCAATCACTCTGTGCATCGCACTGGTAGAACACCATGAGCTTCTGGCAACACAATGAACGAGGCTTGTGGGGATCAAGAAGGGAGACCATGGGCACTCGTGCAAGGAGCACGATGTATGTGGGTTGGTGGTGGAGGAAGATACTTTGCTGCAGCTGAGACGAGTGCAGATTGAGGTTGACGGGCAAGAGGAGACTGCGATTGCCTGCATTTGGGTGACGGACGGGATCGATTGTTGTCGCATTGGTTTTTTGAAGTGCCACATGGTGAAGCATGCGGCATTGTACATCGGGGTGCTGGCGCAGGTAATGAAGGTCTTTAGCGCAGACCCTAACCACTGTGACTTGGCGGAGCAACAAATGCACTACCATAATCATGGTTGTGCACTTGCAAGTGTCGTGTCAACAACGTGTGAGGGGCGCACCTCGACAGAGAGGAGACTGGCGGAGATTGAGAGGAAGAGGAAAGCGCAGGAGGACACAGGGTGGCCACTGAATAAAGAGTATGGTCTCACCATCCACAAAAAGAAAGATCAATTAAATTAATTAATTTTCAATTAATTAATATCCTTCGAGAACCATTCATAGCCCATCTTAGACCACGCATTGTGAATGATCCCCACCTCCTCCTCCATTTCCGCCATTGCCCGATCAACCCAACCCGCAACATAGCGCCTCATCGGTGGGCTTGTTGTGCCGTGGATGACTCCTTCGGCGATCATCCACGACAACCACTGCTGCCTGAAATGATCTTTGAATGGCTTAATGAAGCCAACATCGACCGGCTGGCAGAGGGAAGTGCATCCTCCTGGGATGTGCTTCACCTCAATCCCCAGCTCCTGGATTCTTGTCACTACCGAAGCCATCATATGGCAACGGTAGCTATCAAGGATGAGGAGGGGGATGACATGATCTGGTGCATTGGCAACGTACAGTTTTAGTACATCATCGACCCATGCAATCATTACCGCCTCGTCCATCCAGGCATTGTCCTGGCATCGGTAGTGGTGGGTTGTCGGGTAAGTACCAAACTCTTTCCGTGCAATCCGACCGTCCGCTTTCCCCTTAAAAACGATCATCGCTGGGAGTACCGTACCATCACCGGCTATCGTTACTGCCACCGTTGCACGCTTCGTGTCGTTCGTCGACGTACGAATGTGGACGGTTTTGACGCCTATCACGTCAAGTGTCTTCTTCCGCGTCATGCAGAAGTAAACCGGCGTTTGATCCATGTTGAGGATGAAACGCCGGTCACGATGATGACCCGTGAGGAGTGGGCGCATGAGATTCATGTAGTCTGCTGCCTCGGTTGCAACGTCCTCGGGCTTGCGCTGTGTTTCATGCGTGCCCATACGATACACGA
>JALLBA010001731.1:0-11502 GCA_036939675.1 Cyclostephanos invisitatus
GGTGCCTGAAAGACATTTTTCCAAGTGATCAGGGACTAAAACAACAATGGTCGACTGGAAAATGATATGACAGAAACAAAACACCCAACAAAATATCAACGATGTTTGGTGATAAGCTGCAATGCACTTTTTTATTTTAAAACCATTTGGGGGGGAAGTAAAGTGACTGTTAAATCAATTCACAGCAGGTAATGTGATGGCACCAGAACACAATAATCAATTTGGTGTATTAGGTTTATATTTTTTGTAAAGTGACAGTAAACAAACAGCAGCATAGGTAAATGGGCATGCACAAGAAGGAAAGTTCATTGCGGGACTGTTGATGCAACATATTATTCCATCCCCTTTTACAAGGGATGGCGGTTGAGTGCTCGTGTATACTTAGTAAACAAAGATTAACTGATGAAAGCCTTCTCCCGCGCTATTTCTAGTGTTTGTCCCAAGATCCTCAAATTACAAATATTTGGACTCCAGTAGCGTCCATCAAATATTTTGATTGGTGCTCGCCTTGCGACCCTGATTCGGATGGACTGTACTCAATTGGATCATGCATGCTGGTATGCGGATGTGTACTGTTACGCCGCGCTCATGCGTGCTGGTCGTCCTTGCGCGTCAAAGCCGCCGCCAAAGCCGCATTGTGTTCTGCATCCTTGCGCGTCAAAGTCGCCGTCAAAGCCGCATTGTGTTCTGCATCCTTGCGCGTCAAAGCCGCTGTCAAAGCCGCCGCGTGTTCGTCATCCTTGCGCGTCAAAGCCGCCGTCAAAGCCGCATTGTGTTCTGCATCCTTGCGCGTCAAAGGCACAATCAAAGCCGCATTGTGTTCTGCATCCTTGCACATCAAAGCCGCCGCTTGGTCTTTATCTTTGAGCTGCATTACCTGCAGTAACCATTCGTACCCGCGCTGAAGCTGTTGCTCGAAGGTCAGTGTCCTGTGCTGAAGAAGCTCGAAGGTCAGTCCCAGTCCCAAACTCATGATGTTGTTGTTACCTTCATGTGAGGAGAAAAAGCTTGCATTGGAACTAGTACTAGTGTCGACGTTATTTTTGTTGTCCCGGGACGCATTTGTGTGTCTTTTTGCCTATTTTCAACCATGTGTATCTCCGTAACTATTAAGTATTAGATTATTATCTGATATGCAAAAATAACCCCAAATGGGGTCTAGTTTTATTAGCACATTACTTTCCTTTTTGTAGGAACTCATGAGCCAGAAAAAGACATAATGTGCGTCCCGGGACACGTTTTCGCGTCCCAAAAAAAAGGTCGTCGACACTAGGTAGATCATTTCTAGTTCTCATAATTTTCATTAAGCAAAACTCTACCATCGTCGATTCACGGTTGTTTTGAGACTCTTTTTCATATTTAGATTTGCACTCCCTACCCGTCGTGCTGCATCTCTAGTTTGGAAAAGGGGCCTTTGGCAATGTGAGTATACATGATGTCGATGGCATGACGCATCGGATCGGAAGCATTGGCGTCATCATCAAATGACACAGAGGGAGGGTGGGACAAGATGGAGGGTGAGCCCACAGTCCAAAATACAATAAATAACACACAACAATAAACTTAATACCTCAAGCTTGAGATTGGAGACAGCCTCGATATAGGCCCATACCCATTTTTGGTAGGTCTTCAGATCGACTGCTCCGCTGGACCCGCCGACTGCTGCACGCGACAGCTGCACACTGTGTGCGTCAAGAAGAATTCGCATTTCTCTGGGAATAAACATGGAACCAAGCTTTGTAACTAGTTGGAACGGCGGTGCACCTCGGAGACGATGGTGAATCCTGCAAGACATCAATGAAACTCTATTTAGGGTTCATGTATTATTGGTGTTATTGGTTTCACTATTGAGTTGGTGCACAAAATAATGAGATTAGCGTGGGATGCTTGTCTTTCCCAATGTGCAGCTATGAGATATGTGACTATGAGTAGTCAATGGATGAATAATAGGTGCCCAATATTGTGCCATTGGGCAGGCTAAAATAGCCATATTGTGAGAGGCAATGCTCTACATGGGAATTACCATTCCCAGTTAGATACGCTGTATCTAGCAGGGAGGAAGAGACGTCACTTGACAATCACAAATGTACAGATGGTATGGTAGTCGGGCGGCACAAAGAAGGGAAAAAACACTATGTGCATTTGTAAATGACAAACATTTAGTCACGTGAATGCGCCATTTGCATGTCTTCAGCCTCCCGGCCATGGTATTGTGGAAATATACTCGCTGCAACAGTCCCAAAATGCAGGGAGGGGGATGCCATATTTGACGCCCAAATCATTTGGACCATGATACCGATGACACCCCCAAAAAATCTCCCAACTCGTCAATGTATTCATGCCCAAAGATTAGAACAAGGGGGAGAAATGCGGGGGGGGCATGACACGCGAACCAGGAGGCCCCTCGGCCCCCCTCGCGTGCATGCAGAAACATACTTTTCGCCCCCATCCCCCATCTTCCTCCCCAACACCCCATGGCACGATCCTGACGCTGACCCCCCGGGGGCATATCGGCGATTGATTGCGATGCCCCCCCCTTCAAATGTGGATGGAATTGGGGAAGCACTCAATGATTCGACCCCTCGACCTAGTAAATCCACAAGGAGTTGAGGTCTGTTCATTAGATACTTTGAGAACAATAATCGTCAGAAGCTGCTGTATAGGGTATCTGCGGACGTGCAATATAAACCCCCGTCGAATGATACCACAGGCGGGCACATCCGACCTCCAGTTGCTGATGTATTCCAGCATTTCTGTCAATTTCCGCTGCTTAGTTCCCCCCCGCCCCGGGTAGAGTAGATCACATAAATAGAGGCGGTGGCATGTGAACACCGCCGAAAAGGGTATCTTTGGACGCACAATATAAAGCCCCATCTAATGGTACCAATTGGCGGTCCAATTGGACCAGCAGTCACCAAGAAAAGGGCCCTTTAGCTTCAAAAATCCGTACTCTGTGGCCATGGTCCAGTTAATTGTGGGAGGTGTCAAAAAAAAGAAAAAGCGGGAGGTGGCATCATACAAGTCTCACTCTTGTGCTAATCTTCTCGTTTTTCCTTCCTACTGCCTCCTCATGGCACTCTCGGTGCCCTGGGTGTGTGCGATGGCACAGATGTTTTGTTCAGCAACAACCCACAGTTATGATATTCCTTCCTGCGCATCATGTATGAGTGGCTCGACACTGCAGATGGGTCTCTTGATGTCGATAAGTTCATGGAGCACAACGATGCACTCCAAAGGAGACACCGTCTCTTAAATGAAACCACTCTGTGATTACTTTGTTCCAAACGTTCTGAGTCCCCTCCCCCCCCCCAGCATAATGACACACCTCATGAGCCAAAAAATGCAGTCCTTGAATGGTACTTGCACACAAGGATTCAGAGGACGGCCCACTAGAACACAATACCCCAGAGGAATTGACGTGGTACAAAATCTATGTTACAAATTATCTTCTATGTGACGAAGTGTCACCTATGACGATTAAATTCTGCAAACGTTTTTGTTTACCATTCTTTCAATACACCAAACTACTTGGGTGGGTTAGAGATGATCCACTCTTTCATTGATGGTGTGAAAAAAAGGAATAACAAGAAGAGTTCACCTGTTGAGCTGTTGCTTCTTGGTGCATTGCACTATCTTGGAAGAGGTTGGACATTCAATGACATCAAAGAGGCAAACGGCCATTAACGAAGAAGTGCATCACGTCTTTTTTCATGTGTTTATCACATTTGGGAGCACATTTCTATTCGATCAATTTGTCATCACCCCAGTTAACCTTGCAGAGGCACAAAGTAATATGCATGAATACGAGATAGCCGGCTTCCCAAGATGTGTTGGGTAGGCAGAATGTACTCACATTGTCACTGAACGCTGCGAACACAATCTGAAAAACAATCAACTTGGTCTAAAGAGAAGTCTCATTACGAGGACATTTAATCTAACATGCAATCATTGTCACCAAATTTTGCATACGACGAATGGTGGTCCCGGTCACTGGAATGACCAGACCATGGTCCGCCTGGACAATTTTATTTGTGGTATTCGTGAAGCTCAAATACTTGAGGATAACACATTTTCATTGCTATCATGCGACAACAATGGGAACATACTTTCCAGGATGTATGACAGTGTGTAAAAAATAGTGGACAACGGGTATCTTGACTGGTCATATACAGTCCCCCCCTTCACAATGACTAATCAGTGTGACCAAATCCGCTGGTCAAAGTTGCTCAAGTCCATTCTAAAGAACGTTGAATGTACATTTGGTATCTTGAAGGGGAGATGGAGGATTCTAAAGGCAGGTGTTTGTTTGATGGGTGTTGACAAGGTAGATGACGTTTGGCAAACATGTTGTGCTCTACAGAATTGGTTGTTGGATATCAATGGGTTGTCCGGTGTATGGCGCAACGGTATGCCAGTGAGTGATTGGGAAGGTGGATTAGGTGATCACAATTTTGATGGCATACCATATGATGTGCCCAATGCGATCGTGAGGCTGTCAACCAACCTAGATCCACATCAATACAACCTATCTGGTATGGATCCCGGGGAAGACATTGTGGGGGAGGAAGTAAACATTAATGTTCATTGAAACAGTTTGATGGGTAGTGTCTCACAACTTGACTTGCGATTCTTCAGGCGTTGGTTAGTGGAACACTTCAAGATTATGTTTTATAACTACGAGTTAGTGTGGCAGGTGAATAAAATATGATAGGAATGATATATTCTTATTACATTAAGATTCATATACATATATATAGAGTTCCCTGACTCCATTTTAGTCTTTGGTAGAAATCATGGATGCAATGAATCCCTCTTTGTCATCCACATCAATACTATCTTATCGTAGTATTCCTTGGACTCGTTGCTACCATTTACTTCATTCCCAGCCATCCTCCCCAAAGTTTGATCATCTTCTGTGTTTGCTCCATACTCTTTGATAGCGATACTAAACGAAGATTCCTGATCTGTTGGTAGGCGTTCTCTGCGTTCTGTGCCATTAAGCCCATACTAACCATAGTGTCCATGGACATTCCCCTCTCTTCCCCACCTACTGCCCTATCTATCTTGCCTTACACTGTGTTGTGCAAGAAGTGATTTTCTTCTCTTTCTCTTCAGGGGAGGCACCACCCATGGATAAGGTAGGGGAGAAGTATCTCGAGGTCGGTCCGAAACAAACAAAAGCAAGCTTTCCAAAAAACATATACCCTGGTGATGCTTTACATTCATCAATTGGATCCCACTGGTTGGCAGTCGTTGTGATGGTTGGGGCTGACTTGATGCCCCCCATCACATCAACATCATCACTTCAACATCTTCATCTTAATTCTCCATCATGTTGTCTTCTTCAGCATTGGTATTGGTCATCATGTCCAAGTCTGCTCATACTTCAGTGGTACGTTCTACACCTTTCAGCTCGCCTCCGTCGATTGGAAGAGGACAATTGGCTGTGGATCCAACAAGCATTTGGGACATTCCAATATCAATGTGTTCAACGCGTTCTTGCCACTCTTGTATCCAATGACACGTCCACTTCAATCTACATCAATGATAAAGTTGAGCGTTCTCATCAGGCTCATGGCTTTTTTCAAGTGCTTCATTACTTCATGACCCATCAACCAGATGGTCTTTCCCTTGAAAGTCTTTCCACTCCCATAATATGTGAGCATATCCACAGTGATGTGGACTCCAACCTGACAGCTTGACGAGGTATCTGCACTGCAGGAGATAGGCTTGAGGACCTTTTCAAGTCATGCTTCTCTCTCATGAGAATCGTAGAGGAGAGAAAATGCACCATCTCCATCGATGAGCTGCTCACATGCACCTTTGATATTTTTTTGACAAACCATAATACTGCTCGAGTATGTGCTTCATGCTCAGCCTTTCCCACTTTTGTGATGTTGGTGAATATGAAGGCTTGGCAATAATATGCCCCGACGCGACACAACTCCCTTATAATCTGCATACCTGCAACATTTTGTTTCACTTTCTTCCTTGGGGCGAGGGTAGCCATGCCATTCATCAAACCGCAATGCTTCTTGTCCTTCAAGGTTTTGGCCCTCAAGTCACACACTTTGCATATCCTAGCTCTGTTTGCTCCTCCAGCAAAAGCAAGAAGAAGCGCAACTGAGCACACCTATCAAAGTCATTCATTGATAGTGCAAGATGGATCTCACAAGGGATCTGCATTAAAAGAACATCGCTACAATCAACATGCAATACGACATTGCATGCAATGCACAGGCCTGTTTCAAACTTGATGTCATAATCGGATTGGTGTTCACAAAATTTTCCAGCAAAACATATGAACAAGTCACGAAGAGTCTGCTTCTGTTCCTCATCCTGGTTTTTCATCATTGTTATCTCTGCTTTGGGCCCAGTGGTGTAGTGTTGTTCTTGGACATCCTGCTCCTTTGTCATAGGCAGATCATTGTATTGAGCAGTCTCCTCCAGTAGCGCATTGTCAAAGAGGAGATTTTTTTCTTATGATCTTTCTTTCCGGTTGCTTCTTCTTGCACTCCTCCCTTGCTCGGAATGCACACCACTTGCATACAGCAGCGGATAGCTTCTGTTCACACGTCAAATGGATGAATGTAACCTGGGGGGACAACAGCAGGTCGCAGATGGAGAAATTGGTCTGTTCGACTACTACTTTACAACAATCAGCATGAATGGGTATGAAGCAGCTCAGACAAGATGAAGGATACAGTATCCCATGACCCATGACCGTTGCTGTCATCATCAGGGTGAACACATAACTCCCTGGATGCGCACAAATAATACTTCCTGGGGGGGTTATTGATGACAATCTTGTATTCATTTTCATCCTCACAATGAGCATCAAACTCATCAGATGAAATGGACAGAGCCAGTGGAGTGAACTGCATTGCATGAGTGAAATTGAGCTGATCAATGCCGAATAATGGAGGTGGAGGGGGTGTTTGTGGGCAATTAAGATTGGGGCGAATTGGGAGGTCGAAACCAGACATGATCCAATGGGCGAGATGTCCTCCTGGAGTGATGAATGGATCATTGCCGGCTTTGTATGTTGGTAATGTAGCAACGGAGGTTTCCGCTGATACGGCAGTTGTTTCAGCTACGGGTATAGCATACGGGTATAGCAGGAGCATTGAATTTAATTACCTTGGGAACAATAGAAGAGGCAGCGGCTTTCATTTGATTGTATCCGGCTAAGCAGTCCGAGCGTGATGCCGACAATGATGGGGTTTGTGGTTGGATCTTCTTCTTGTATATGGCGTACAGCACACCGTGACATATTGCCTCACGAAAAGCCTTGTTCGATTGGGAATGGGCGTCGGCGTCCTTACTTTTACCAAGGGGAGGGCGGATTGATGCCGTTGCCGTCAAGATTGTCTTAGGCATACCATATTAGTTCCACTGCACGTGAAACATAGAATGAAAAAAAATCGGGCAGCTGTAAGGACTGATGGGACAGAGATGTCACATTTTTGCTCCTTTAGCAAGAAACCGAATTTTTGTCCAGCCTTTGCAAGGACCCGTCTTTGGCCGACGCTTACAATGGCCAGACTTTTTTGAGCTTTTCGCTAAAAACTGGGCAAACCTCGATTTTCATCCAGCTCGAGCCTTACAGCTGGACGAATATTTTTTTGCCTTGATCGTCGCTTAGAGGGGAAGCCTTACGATACTCCTATTTTTTCCCTTTTTTTTTAGGAAAAAATGTCAAAATGCCCCCCATAAATGGAGTGGAGTGCTCATTGACCACACTGACTTTTTTGTCACCCCAATGCCACACTAATTGTTTTTTTCTTGAATTTAGAGTTTCATTCTTTTTCTATGGTATCCCATAGCCACACGATTCCGATTATCAAAGTAACTGCCTCACGAAAAAGCGATTTGGTATCTATTTTCTACACCAAAAGTTGTTGCGCATTCATTAACCACACCAACTCGAATGGGTTGTGTCGGGCCAAGTCAGGTGTCTTTTTTCTGTTGCAGCATACTAGTCAGACACCCAGTCTCTTCCATGTCGGGATATTGAATTAATTTTGATAGCCACACTAATAACTTATTAGTTTTTTTTTCTGTTTCACCAATTGACCAGTTGGGTTTTTATTCCCTGCACTAGTGCGTCCGGTTTTGTTTTACTCACCAATATCATTTCAGGGATCAGTTTTTTATCACTAAATAGAATCCTGCATCCAATAACATCACCAAAAAAACATGTGGTTGTATTTTGCTCACTAATACATTGGAGGGATCGTTTTTTCACCGATAACATTGTAGGGATCGTTTTTTCACCAATAACATTCGAGGGATCATATATTCACCAATAGCATTCGAGGGATTGTTTTTTCACTAATAGCATTTTAGGGATCGTTTTTTTTCACTAATTACGATTTTTGGAATATTTTGTCCCACCCAAAAAAAATCATGCATCCAATAACCTCACCAATAAGAGTCATGATTTGAGTGATCGTTTTTTCACTAATAACATTCGAGGGATCGTTTTTTCACCAGTAACATTCAAGGGATCGTTTTTTCACTAATAACAATTCGTGGAATATTTTGATACACTAAAAAAAAATGTATCCAATAACCTCACCAAAAAGAAACATGCGGTTTTTTGTAGTTTCACCAAAACATTTGAGGGATCGTTTTTTCACCAATAGTTCCACGACCAGCCTATCCTATCCCACAATCACACACCCTTGTTCTCATCACCACCTCTTCCTCCTCTGGAGCTGTGCAATAAACACACCATCACACTTATCCACCACCCTCACCATCAACAATCCAAATCATTTCATGGCCCGCACCAAGCCTGGCAGGGATATGCTTCAGATGGGGCCCGGCAATCAAGCACCAACTGGTGGTCGGAAGCCACCAACCCAAAGATGCCCGCCGCCTGCTGGAGGCAAAAAGGCCACCACTGGACTAAAAAGGCCACCCGCTGGCAGCAAAAAAGCCACCGCCTCAAAGACTGGCACCAAGAGCTCAGATCCAGAAGACAAAGACCCAGATTATCAGGAAGTACCAAGCCGAGGTAGAAGCAAAATATCAGGGAAGCCTGCTGCTCGTGCCAAAAGCAATAGGCATTCCCCTAGGAAGAATGACATGGGCTACATAGATCCGGATCACATTGACCAAGATGTATATGAGGAGCATAACGTGACTGTTGATGAATCTCCATCTAAGAATAAGTCACCAAGTGCAATAGCAATTTTTCAGGATTTTATTCATTGGTCAGCATCAAGGGCAGTTCAGGAACATCTTGCTGGTGTGTATGCATGTTGGCTGGACCCGCAGATGCAGATTCTATCCCTGAACCGGACAACATCCCTCCTGTGGCAACTGCTGCTGCTGCCACTGCTGCTGAGCGACCGGAGGATGCAGTCGCAGTGGCAAGAGACCTCCAATTTGGATATGAGATTGGCCATGATGATGAAGGAATAGGGGAGGATGAATATGTTCTGGAAAAGAATGTTGGTGAGTACAACGAGATAGGGATAGTAAAGTCAAACATCAACTATGATGAGGACAGTGATTTTGCCGATGAGAAACCAGCATTTGACATGTCCTTCTTTAGGGACAAGAATGGGAGGTGTGGCCAAAGTTTGACTGATGGGGGTCCAAAGAGGCCAGATACTTCCGGGATGACTAAGGCCGGTGCAGAATATGAGCTTAAGCGTTGGAAGAAGGCGAGCAAGAAATACACAGATTCCCTACTCTCCTTAAAAGCAAAAGCAAGGAAATCTCTTGAAAGGGACAACGATGACAATAATCACAATGATGATGGCATCATTTATCTGGGAGTGACCACAGATGTTTTTCGACAAATGACTGACGTCGAGGCAGAGCCGATGATAGTTGGACACAACTATCCAAGTAAGGAAATCCTTCTCATGCGTATTGCAGAGGAAGCAAATTTGCACAATGTGGAAGCTGCAACTATTCGGAGTTGTGACAAACGTGTCTTTTTTCAGGGGAGGGCTGGTGCTGTCTTCACTGTCAAGGCACGACATTCAGAAGAGAAGAATTGGACAGTGAAGGAATATGTTAAGTGGACTGTACCAGCTCTTCCACCTATGGATAATGTTGATGAAGTCAACCAAGCAGGGTGATGGCGATGGTGATGATAATGAGGAGGAGGACAATGAGGAGGAGGAGGAGGAGGAGAAAGATGATGACAATGAGGACTTCTCCAGTGATGACCCCGATGACTTTGAGGATTGTGATGATGATGATGGAGAAGATGGGGATGATATTAATGTCAATGAGGGTGATGGTGATGGAATCCCCAAGGCCAAGAAAAGGCGCAAGAGGAAGACACCCAAACGCCGATCTCCCATCAAGAGCAGGTGGCATGTGCCCCTCATCAAACAGCGCATTTCTCAGTGTGCAAACATTTCTAACAAGGAGTGTGCCCATCTGCTGCGCCTGCATGTAAGATTGGACTTTCTTACCAAAACATTACTACAGAGAGCAAAAAAGGCTTGTAAGTTTGAACTCTTTGGGAACCCAAGTGAGAATGTCCAGTACACCAAGGCAATGCTGACGGAGATGACTGTCAGGGGTCACAAGGTGAAGTCCATTACAAAATCATCGGCAGATGTCATGGCCATGTTGGAGAAGATTGTTGTTCAGGAAGAGGCTGATCGGCTACAGGCCAAGGATGGGACTACCATGACACGAGAGATGAAGAAGAAGTATGCTGCGAGCTGGATACACATGAACAACAAGATGCTCCAAGAAGGAGGGTTGGGGGTTCAGAAGATTGGGGATCCTGTCCCAGAATTCTGTGCTGGAGTCTTCTTCTCAATGAGCTATTCAACTTCAGTTGATCCACATCTTCAGGATGTCTTCCAAGCTGATGCGGCTCATGTGAACTTTGGCAAGTATACTTTGTTTTCTTGCTATGGTTCGACAGCTAATTTCAACACATCTCCAATTGCTTTTGCCATTTTATTTGGCAACGAGGACAACGCTGGCTGGCAAGCCTTTTGGGAATTTGGAAAAAGAACAACATCCATGCCTGAATACCTACAATAAAACCATCATCACTGATCAGGCGAAGGGATTGGTGGACTCTGTGAAGTTGGTACTTCCCCCAGCAGGCCATTTCCACTGCTCATATCATAGGAGGAAGAACATTGAGAAATACTGCAAGGGAGGCAAGAAAATTTACTCTGGTTCATGGTTGTATGATAGGCTGCTTGGTGCGAGGAAGAAAGATGACATTGACAAGATCAAGTCTGAAACCGCCATCTTTATGAACAATAAGACTCTTAACTACATCAATGCACTCAACGATCATGATCAGTTTCCTGGTGCGCGGTGCAGCCAAGCTGAAAATATCTACATGTATGGGCGGACTGCATCATCTTCAGTAGAATCTATGAACCAAGCAAACAAGCCAGCCCATCCATGAAGCTAATTGTTGATTTAGAGACCCATCGCTTGCACTCAATGATCATGATCAGTTTCCTGGTGCGCGGTGCAGCCAAGCTGAAAATATCTACATGT
>JALLBA010001745.1:0-11609 GCA_036939675.1 Cyclostephanos invisitatus
TCCACCGATGCGATTCCAATCGCATCCACCGACCATAACTATATAAACCCCAACAATTAGTCTACACAAATAATATTTACTGGTGGGTGTACCATACTTTTTGGAGGTATTATCACGCATGCAAGCACGCACATCGGGTAGCCGAAAAAAAACTGGTGTCCCTATGAGCACCCTCGGTCGTGGACAAATAACCCGCAACCCCCTCCCCCCTCGCCGATAATATTGTTGGGAGCATCAATGTGCCATTATAATCGGTGGTATTATCCAGCGGGCTGCACGGCGCCCATCGTCGCGTCACTGCATCGTTGTTGTTGCTCGTCGTCGTCAACAAGACGTGCATTAATGATCTTATTACTAGTAATATATATACTTTTTCTCTAGACCTGTCGCATATGATATTAGTTGATTGTTGCGTGCTTTGTTGCCGGTTGTGTTGCCCCATAGCGGCCGTATGATGGCGGCGGACACCATTGTCCATCGAATTGGATCGCATTTCACCTAGCTTTTTTATCTAGGCACACACACCACAACTCCGCCAACCCCAAGTCCGACCACAAGCCTACCACCTATCCGACCAGATATCTCCGCCAAGATTCGGCGGATGAGGACATTTTAAGTCACCATCCTCTGCCCATGTATGGTGGGCAGACGCCCGTGCCCTATGGTTGCACATATTTACTGTCGTGGGGTCAGCGGTTCATGATGAAGCAGCAAAACACGAAAAAAAACTAATGCTAACTAATGAGTAGAATCACTGTAGACCCGCGAATACTTGGGGAATCCGGATGATAAGTGGACCTACTTGGAGCCCTTGATCTTTCTGACTCAAACGTTGCGCCTCTTATCCCATAAGGTCGATTTTAAGGGTGCTATTTACTCTCTAAAGTACAACGATGGTAGGGACCATATGGTGACCTTAGATTTGACCAACAAAGAGATAGTGGCTGTAGGATAAATGGCTTGAAAGGCCATCGCATCTGGGCAGTCATGGAATGCGACAACGTGACCATGATTAATGAAGAAGGCACGTGCAGCTGCAAAGTTACCGGACTCGAAGTTAGCAAATGGGTCGTAGAAGAATTCGTCCCGGTAGCCAGATGTTGGATCCACGGGAGAGACTCAGAGAACCAACAGAACCCCGGGAGGGAGAGAGCCGCGGACAGGCTGTGTGGCAGTCCATTTGTCTTCAGGTGCGTCGGATGACATCGTCAACTGGATCTAGCAGAAGTGCAGGGCCAAGTAAATGACGATCGGAAGGACAATCATGCAGAAGACACAGACCAACGGACTGTCGGAATAAATTGCGATTGACGCCAGAGAGCCAGAGGAAAATACGACGATGGTGACGATGATGGCAGCTTGAGTCACCGGCTCAGTCTTGATCTCGAAAATGAGTTTCATGGAAGGAGACGGCGATGAATGGAAGAAAGGGGCTCAAAAAAGGGAGTGTTGGAGAGAAAGCTCGCTTGAGAGGAAGGCACCCAGGGACAATAAAGACGATGCTACATGTCAAGCTAGGTCATTTAGACCTCTGACTTAGGCGGTACTGTGGGCCTCGGTACGGTACGAAGTACTCTTCTAGTACATACTGAGACAGACAGACCAGGTCATTTCTTAGGAGAAATGTCCTGTCAACGGACCGCGCTCTGCGAGTAGCGCAAGTGCGAGTCCTGGCGAACGTAGTTGCCATAATTTTAGATTTACAACATCATCTACTTTTTGTTAGTGATTTTATTAATACGACGATCTCCTCAGGATCAACCCATTCTGAGACTACAGTGGTGACGGAATCTCCATGGTGCTTGGTGAAGGGCGAAAAACTGCTGGTGAGATAAGTGAGCACTAGCTAACGATCGACCGCTCTACTAAACGGACCAAGGACAGATCAACAAGCCACCTATTATATTGTAGCGGTACCGGGGAAATTGTTAGGTAAAATAGATACTAAGCGACTATTATCAATAATAATACAATAGGATTGCACAAATTTCAAAAATACTGTCTGACTTCACGCAGGCGCTCTGGGTGAGTTGCCGCCCAAAGGTTAGGGTTGCATGCGCTGACACAATAGTTAGGGTTGCGTGTGGATGCCCCGATAGCTAGGGTTGCATGTGGATGCCCCGATAGTTAGGGTTGCGTGCACCTGCCCCGATCGTTAGGGTTGCGCATGGCAGGGGGGCTGGGTAGTTGGTGTAAAGCACGACGATGCATCTGCAACGAGACTGTATGATGTCGTATGTGACGACGTCGGCGACGAGACCAAGCACGATGCACGACGCCTAACAACGATGTTATTCCTATCGTCCAACAAATGGTATGGTTCGATGTGCAGGGGGGGCATGACGGTGAAGGATGGCGGGGGGGAGAGGATACATGCCATGCGGGATAGAATCATCTTGCTACGGAGCGACACCTGCCACCATCGCATGGAGCCATGGTGGGGGCATGGGATTGGATCGTGCGGGCTGCGTGATCATGAATTTCATGAAACGGAGAACGATGATGGTATCTAGGGGTATGTAGAGAGGCCGTTTAACAGGGTGGGCTGACGAGATTACATGTCGGGGGAAATTAAGAGTTGAAACGCTGTAGAAGTATAACGTTGAGAGTGTTATTACGTAGTAGAATAGATTCGACAATGCTTATGTGCTCCAGATGTATAATATGAATCGAGTAGTAGAAGAGAGTGGCTGTTCGAGAGTCAACTGATAGCTAAATGCATCAATACATTCGACCGCACTGGTTCGGTGGAATGGCGACAGGGGGGATTGTTGATGGTGTCGGAAGGGAGAGTTTAGGTCGAAGGACGGCGCTTCCCGGTCACTGGCAGCGGCGGGAAAGGTGATGAAGTTGGCCACAGCGGCAGCTATGGAGGATTATTTTTTATCAGGCCCATCTTGTTGAAAAAAGAGAGGCGATATTTTGACGGCGATATTTGGTCGATATTTCCTGTCCGTAGACAAAATATCGACCATATCGCCTTTGTAACAAAAGCCCCCTGGAAGCGTTCGAAGTTTAATTTTTGCTAGCATAGATACATACTTTGGTGATTGCACGCCGCCCTCCCACCACCGCCAATGCCGCTCTTCGACTTCCTCCAATAGTGCTAGACAGAGCAGCATTTTCTTTTCATTGATCACACCCATGATTTACAGTGGATAGGAGAGGGGGGGGGAACAGTGGGGAGGAGGGGGGGGGGGGGGCGGGGGGGAATTGATGGGGTAACAAATGGGCAGCGATGCAAGAGAGGGTGGTCGGTGTTGGTGCGGAACAGTACTATGATAATATCATCGCACACCACAAGTAAAGAGAGAGAGGAAAAAAGTTTTGTACAGGGAGAAAATCTCTCCTCAAAATATGGACCAAATATCGTCCAAAACCTCTTGAAAAATCAATCCCGCCTACAATAGGGAGGTGTTTCGGGCGATATTTATATTCGGTTGTGCGCTATTTGGGCGATCCAAATATTGACAAAATATCGCCTCCAATTTTTGCAAGAAGACGGGTCTTATTATGGCTATTAGTTGCATCAGATCGCATCAGAACGCCGGAGATCGATCGCGTCACGAAGGGCGGGAATATTATGTCAACCACGTCTTATCCATAAAAAATATCGAGGGCCGCATTTTTTCATTTAGCAGCTAAAATGCTCTCAAAAAGGAGAATGTACAAGGACCATGAGGCATTGTTCATTAACCCTCCCCGAGGGGAAGACGAGTGTTAGAGATATGTGTCTCATTTCCTTTCTTTAGTTTTTAGTGTGAGTTTCTGGTTCCCCCCCTACCACACGAAAAATACGATGCGAACCCCTCCTGAAAAATAATGCGAGCCCCTACAAATCACAAATGTCTTTCGTTACACAAAACCTTAAGTAGTACTTAGTACTATGTTTTTCTATTGTCACTGTTGTGGTCTGTAAGGTACGATAATGATGTAATAGCAAATAGTAAAAGGAAAAATATCAAAAAATCACATGATAATTTTTTGTGCAAGAAAATCTGCATGCCTTTATTTTCCTTTGGGTGTTCGTATGTCCAGTTTTCTTCCTTCGGTTTTTACCCAAACTGCGGATACAAGAATCCATACTTACTATCACTCTTTCATCAGATGATATCATAAGCAAGAGTTGGAGGAAATCAATAATCGGCATGCCCAGTCAAGTCAACACACTCCTAATTTCAATTCAAGCGCTATCAGATCGAGAGAATGAACAATAATAGCCTACCATCATTGCATTCGGACTTCGCCGGAGCCATAAGTGGTCGAACGGAGCCCCCCCCCAACTTGCCCGGCATGTTCGACCACCTCGCTGGCCGCGACGCCGCCTCCTACTACTCCCCTGCCTCCGCCCCTGCCTCTGCTGCCGTGGGCTCCTATCGTGGCTGCACCGACGCCATCTTAGGCGGCCGTTACCCCGGAGCTGCCGCGGCGGGGTCGGCGTCGGCGGACCAACTCCTGCCGTTGCTCTCGCAGGAGCTCCGACGCAATCACTTGACGCTCGGGGGCTTTGGCGACATCGCCACGTCTGGCATCGGCATCGGCGTCAACCATCGTCACCATCAGGCGTCCCTTCTATTGGAGGAGAGGCTCATCCAAGGGGAGAAGCTTCTCCAAGAGGAGAAGCTCCTCCGCCAATACGACGCTCATAATCGCGTTCTTGAGGCTGAGCTCACCTATCGCGCACTTCGCGATCAAATCGCTGCGCAGAATCAGCAGCAGCAGAATCAGCAGCAGCAGATTCAGCAGCAGCAGAACCAGCAGCAGCAGATTCAGCAGAGTCAGCAGCAGCAGAATCAGCAGCAGCAGAGCGAAATCCTGACTGATTCCATCGACAGGAGGATTGCGACCCTTATGGAGCATCAGGCGCAGCAGCGACTGGGTGCGACCGCTGCGGGGGGGACAGCGGGGGAGCCGGGGAGCCTCGAATGGGTGGCGGCTCAGGCGAACGGCGGCTACGCACACGCCGAGCAGCTTCAGCTGGCGGAGGAGGTTGCGGCCATTAGGGAGATACTCGTCCACAGGCGCGTCCTACAGCATCATCAGGGGGCAGGGAGCGACAATGCATTCATCCACCCCAGTACCAACTCCAACTCCCTCGCCTCGGCGACCTCGGCCGCGAGCAGCGACACCCTCACCCGGCTCTTGCAGCTCCAGCAGCTGCTCGACGAAGACCTCATCCGACGTGCCACTGAGGTCCGTCAAAACTCTATCCTACGCAAGGTGGACCAGAGGATTGGCGCCGGCAGGTCCTCCGTGGACTCCCTTCTCGAGCGTCAAATCTTGGAGGCGCATCTCCTGCGCAATGGTGGGAGTGGGGGCGGCGGCATCGGTGCCAGTGGACTTACGACGTTCAATCCAGGCGGGGCAGGGCCCGGAGGGATCGGCGAGGATAACGACCGCCTCCATCGCCTCGACCTCAACCTGATCCAACACACATACGCCGACGATACCCTGGGCCTCCGAAGGGGCCTTGCTGACATCGGGTACACCACCGTCGCTGCAGGCAGAACTCATACGCAGCCGTCGAACCTCTTCCCGAGGCAGCATGATCAACATGAGACCCTACGTTATTTCAAGAACGGCGCGGAGGTGGACAGGGACGGAAATCCACTTCCCATCGCCAACGGCGTCAGCGCCTTACCCATCAACCCGATTTCGCCCATCGTCCACCCCCAAGGCCCTCTGGGCGGCTTGACTATCGCGGGAAACGACATCTCCAGGTTCATCACGGCTGTGATGAAGCGCGTGCCAGAGATCGGACCCGCCCTGACCGCATTCCTACCAGGGGGGTTCATCGCGAGCTTCCCACACGTGGTCGATGCTTCCTCGAAGTTGCTCAGGTCGATACAAGAACGATGCGCAGTATCAACCGACGACGCCACCTGCGATCTGCACAGGCGTATCACGGCCTGTATCGCGTTGATCGAGTCGAACAGCGCCGATCTGGGCCTCGGGCCTGTGAGTTGCGGAGGAGGGCCAGGATCGGCGCTCGCACCTCAACCGCTCATGGCTGCCGTCAGCTTGCTCCCTACCAGCGCCGCCATGAGGCACGCGCAGCTCTTCGGGATGGGGAACTCAAATACTTACCAGACTTTGCCGTCGCCGAACAATCATCGATTGGACCTGGCAGGGGGAGGCTTCGTCACTGCTTGCGGCGGCGGTATAGTCTCCTATCCCATCTCTGAGGAGCAGCTCGCCATTGCGCATAATTATCAGAATCAGCAGGCAAGGGGAAGCTCTGATCAATCCAGAAACATCCTCAACGCAGGCTACGCTCCGCTGATGGAAAATAACGACGTGCCTCGACACGGCGATGTCGCGAAGTCAGAGAGCCCGATCGACGACAATATGCCGATGATGGCAATGTACAAGTCCAAGAAAAAGGCCGCCATGAGGGCTATGAAAGCCGAGAAAAGAAAGAGGAAGCCCAAGCTTGTGCACAAGGTGAACGCGCCATTGGCGACTGTAGACCCAAGCCCGAAGAAGTCCCTGGTGCAGAAGCTGGTGCAACACGCGCTCTTCAGGGGGGGCTTCGATCCCGACGCAGTCGCCGAAAGCAATGGCTCCCCCACGAGGAAAATACTCAAGTGCTTGACCAAGTCGGATCCTTCCATGGGTACACCTATTGATACACCGCTTGCCTCTCCTGAGAAGAGCGACGACTTCTCTTTCAAGTCTGATGAGGCCAAAGAGTTGACATCCGTGGAAGGGATCAAGTTTGCGACAGTAGACGGGGAATCTCAGCGCGCGAAGAAACGTCGTGTTGCGAACCAATCCAATATGAACGTCGACAACGAAGAGAAAAAAAACGAAGACGACGATTCCATTCCGATCGACCAAGATAACACCAAGGGAAAGACGAACACAGACATTAAACCGTACGGCGACATCCTTGAAATACTCCCTGCCGACGAGGCTAAATCATCCACCGATAACGGCGGCGCGAACGAGGCAGAAAGCGAGCGTTGCGCTGGAGACGAGACCGAGAAAGAGACCGTGAGAATTGTCGGCCCGTCTAAGTCCAAGGGGGCGATTGACAATCCGATGGAAGCCGCAACGAAGCCAGAAGATTATGCCGCGAGCGTTCTTATGGGTCTCATGGGCAGATGAGCGTTATTTTATGGCTGCACTCGTGCAAGCCATGAGGTTGGTATTGACAAGATTTTTAAAGTGAGAGCAGATTTAATGCACGACATCATTTCATGCACTGTACAATTTATAGGACGTTTTCATATTTGTTCTATTTCCTTTAAGTGTTTACCTTATCCTTTAGATAAGAACCAACAAATTTTTTCATGGCTGATCATTTTCTACAAAAGTTTAATGACGTGGTTGGAGTAAAAAGACCTTGACACCACATGAATCAAGTGACTGAGCTTTTGTTGTCACTCTACGTTCACATAAGAGTATTGAATATACAAACTAGCAACCAATTTTTAGCTTTAATAAGGTCAAGCTTGCATGAATTGCAGGAACTCCACTGCTAATATACAGCTAACTGTATTTTACAACATCGCCAAACATCAAATCTCTGTTTCGTGGCTCTCTATTTTCAGTCTCCATAAACAAGAATGAAACTCATAGCCGGATAATCTCTGTTGTTTTCACTACAGATACAGATCCCCTCACCTCATAATACCTTTCTCGCGCCTTTCTTATCTCACCAGATTTCATTTAAACTCGCGAACCGATCTATTGAAGGTTTGACTCGTCGATAATCAGTCCAGGTCTCGCTTACGAACCTCTCCACACTGCCATCTTCTTAATCCCAACTTTCGATGTCGGCCATGGACGACATAAAGTCCGCTGCCGATGTCGAGTGGGATATCTCTTGAGGGACTGAAAAATTGGCGTACGTTGCCATCATCGTCGGCTCGATGCAACCGGCGGCGGCGCCCATCGCCTCCTCGGCAACTGTCGAATTCTTGGTGACAACGGTGGTGCCGCCCTCCTCGGTGCTGCTCGTCTCGTAGTGGGCACTGCTGCCGTCCTCGGAGTGGGTGGAGCCGCTCCTAGACGATGACGTCACGAGAGAAGGCAGGGACATTCCATTGCCGTAGTCCTCGGAAGTCGAGAACGACGTAGTGGAAGGGTCCTGAGGGGTCGCTTGAAGCACATTGTCCGTGGATATATCGCCGATTATTCCCGTGAGATCCCACGGGCAGAATTCGCCGAGGTTCCAATCACGACAGGCGGAACAAAGCGCGCATAGCATGCCCCGGTTCTGGAGTTGGATGCGTTAAAGTGACAGCGTAATGAGAGATAAAACATGATAGGGATGAAGAAAACAGAAAGAAATGGGGGATAAAACATGATAGGGATGAGGAAACAGCAAATCTCAGTGATGTATAGCCTGTCCTTGAGTGCGCATTTGCAATATAAACTTACCTTCGGATCGGAGCAGCTGTGGGGCAAGATACTGCTGCAACAGATCGTGCGGTCCACGGCCATATTGTTCTGTATTAAATCGTCGTCGTTGTCATCCATGTCCAGAGGATTGATGGAATATTCCATGTTGATCATCATCGTCACCTGCTGCTTATGATTTCCTCGAACTATACCGAATTTTGAACCTACGACATTTGAGGAAATAGGGGTGGATATCGAATCGGCATAGGTGCCAGTGGCACGCGCTGCATCCTCCAACAACGGATTCGTGACCGCGACGTTCCCGATCTCGTCTGTGTCGTCTCCGCTCTCCTCCTCGGTGCCGCTTGACGCTCTCCGTCCGCCTCCCACTCTCGCCCCCCCACCCTCCTCGGCGCTTTCATCGGAAACGACGCTTGTGTAGCTGCCGTTCGCATTCACCCTCGTGCTCACCGCGGTGGCGACGTTCGCGGATGCGACGGAGTCGACGTTCACGGGGCATTGGGCGACCTCTCCACTGGCCTTCCTGGCGCGGCGATTGCCCGTGTCGCCGCCGCTCGTCGACATCGCCGCGGATGTGGTCTCAGCGTCTTCATTCGCCGGCGCGGGGCGCTTGTTACGCCTCTTGCCGCCCCCGCCCCCGCCGCCGGAGGAATGAGAGGAAGGCGCGGGCCTCCTAGTATTATTGTCATCCTCTCGTCGTGACTGGGAGGAGGGTTGCCCTCCCAATCCTACCCCCCGTGCCCCTCCATCTTTGCCATCCGTGTTCGTCTTTCCCGTCGTCATCGACGCGGTTACGGTCGACGAAGCGACCCCACCGTCGCCCCGGTCCACGGCGGCGACCTCCGTCACCTCCAGCGACGGGCCCGCGATTCCGCCGCCCATGTCGCCGGTCAGCTGACGCTTTAGTTCCTCGACCTTCGGCTTCCAATACCTCTTGCGATTGTTGACGAACCAATTCGTTAGCTGCTTGAGAACTATGCCCGTCTCGTTCATGATGCGCAGTTTCTCGTCCTCGGTGGGGTACGGATGATCGACGTGCTCCGGGCTCATCATCCAATTCTTGAGGTACTCGACCGCGTGTGCCGATAGGGCCGTCTTCTTCTTGGAATTGTGACCGTTGTTCTTGTTATTGTTGTTACCATGCTTGCCGCCGCTGGAGCTGCTGCCGTAGCCGCTCCCGGCATCGCTGCCGCTACTGCCGTCACAAGGTGGGTGCTGGTATCCCGTATTCAGATCCTTCTGCACGACGAGTACGGAGGAAGAGCAGCAGGAGGAGGAGGACGTCGAGGCGAAGGGGAGGAGGGGGGGAGAGGAGACGACGACGGTGGCATCAGATGGCGGCAGCCCGCCGACGTAGTTGGCAATAGCGGCGGGCGGTACGATCGATCGGTCCTCCTCCTCGTTGTTCTCCTTGCCACCGCCGTTTCGATCGTCGTCGTCGGGGGGAACGAGCATCATGTCCTCCACCCCGGCCGATGCAACGACATTGGTGGCGGATGACACGGCGGCCTTGCGACGCATGCGATGCTGCTGCTGCTGGGGCGCCGCCGCCGTAGCGGTGGTCGCCATCGACGGCGGGATATTGTCCATTTGGCGTTACTTTAATGCCAAGCGGAGGGTGGTGGATCTAATGGATCACCTGCTTTACTCCTCCTTTTCGTTTGTCGGTCGAGGGGTCGGTTTGTCGATGCCCGCGAATTCTATGGATGGTGAGAGAGAAGGAGGTAGAGGACGAGCGAATGAGCAAGAATCCTTTTGGGGGGAGGAATGAGGTCGAGCGCGAGGGGGGGAGATGGTCGGGGCGTCGGACATTCATCATAGGGGCCAGCCCGTCCCGAGAGAGAGAGAGATATTATGCAACGGACGAGAGGACTGGAAATTTCGGAGACATGAAGATCGACGCCCACACCCATCTCATCTTCCTCCTCCTCCTCCTCCTCCTCCTTCTTGAAATCGACGACTCTCCGATATCCACCTACACCCCCCCTCCATTTCGAGAGGGCTTGAGCCCAAAATAACGGCCTCGTCCCACGCCGACACGTTGTTGTTGGGGGATGGACTACCACGAAGGACCCCCCCATTCACTGTCTTCGCGAAAAGGTCACCACCGACGAAAACGACGAGGAATCACACACCTTAGTCGCCAGCCTTCCTTCCGCCGGGATTTTAATGAATACAATGAATACCCGATTCCCACAATCAATGGTCGGTGATGAAAAAGAGTGTATGGATTGGGCGGTTTAGGAAAATGGATGAGCGGTCCTCGAGGGATCGAATTTAATATTTTTTCACGCTCTCACTTCTTTTTGTGCACTGGGGAGTGTCCCAGATATCGTATGGTACGCACTTTTTCCCATTTAGGATTGCCAAATTGACATCTGGATCGACAGCTGTGAATCGTCGCAGGCGGCCCTTCCGCCGGCCGGTAACGTCCGCAGAGTGGCAGCTGTTGATAGGAGTAGGTATTGGTAGGGCTACGGGATACTCGCAGGTATTGTTGCCCCGTAGGATGGACCTCGACATAAAAAAACAAATGTTGTATTAATTCATCAGATTCGCTTTTCGTTAAGCCTAATTGTGCGAGGAATGATCCATTCTACTAATTCCACAATAGAGAGGGCTGTTGTCAGCGATCGTAAATATTTGAGTGGCTTTGCTTCTCCTTCAACGGCTGAAGGTAGAAATTCGGGAATTCAACCCAAGCGGCACTTGCTGGGGACCTAATGTTTCTACGGTAGGTATGGAGGAATAGTACGATCCGAGATAATTCGGCTGCGGGAAGATGGAGTCCACGCAGTTTGCGAAGAAGGGCGCGTCATCGATGCAACGTACTTATTCCTACGTGAAAAATGAGAATGGAAAAATCGGAACGACTTTTTTCTAATTTTTATCAGACAACGCACACTCCCTTGACGCAAATCATTTTCACCCCCCAGCAATCGGGTGTAACGTACATCGCATTATCTACTGGAATACTAGCAAACAAGACGAATCTCGCTTCTAAATGCTTTGGCAACAGAAATCTCTGACGTTGCAACTTTCGATATGACGTAGAACCAGCCCAATCTGAGACCATTGAAAGGGCGGTTCCGAATTGAGCCGTTTCTAGGCGGTTCTCTCCCGCCACCAATCCCCACCCCCTCCCGCCAAGTTTACTGTTTTGATTTTTTTTAAGAAAAAATGTTTTAAAAGCACCCCATATGAAATGATCAATTCATCGACCGCACTCATTTTTGTAC
>JALLBA010001769.1:0-10533 GCA_036939675.1 Cyclostephanos invisitatus
GGGCTGTTCTAAAAAACCCATTCTATTAAAATGAGTATTCTAACTATTCGCTATAGCAGATCTTTTGGTGTGCGGAGTTTTTCAGATGACCGACAAAACACAAGGTCGGAGAAATAGACCCCAAAGCCACGCTCACGAGCTCAGTCTCCTTTTGATTGAGCGGCGGACGATATTCATCGACTAAGGCCGGCGCAGCGGACATAGAGGAGACTGCCTGATCAGCTTTGGCCCTCAATCGCTTGGCGTACGTACCTTCTTTCTTCTATTTCTACTTTCGTCCGCGGCGGGGGGAGACTCCATTGTTTTTCCTTCCAGTCTCTTCGATCTTCACCATGATTCCGGAAGAAGACACCGTTCGCCCTCGTTTCACCCTTGACTCGGATGACGAGGATGAGCAAGCAGGAGCAGTAGCCTCTGTGACGGTGGCCCTCACCAGTCTGACCATCGTACCGTCTGTCTCGACAGCGGATGCCTCTTGGAATATGATTGGGGTAGCGGACGAGGATCGTCGGACTCCAGCTGCCGCATCGCGCACCTCCTCACGGGCGCGCGATGGTCGGGGGGGGCTTTCTGTTTCATCTGCCCTCACTGACGCCCCTTCTCTCTCTTCATTTTCCCCGTTCGCTGGGGGGTTTGTTGGGGGGGGGGGGGTTTGCAGCTACGAGCGGTGTGGTCGGGGGCGATGCCCAAGGGTGGCGACCATCTTTGGATCGCCACGCGTCGGGTAAGTCCATTCCTTTGATAAAGATTAAGAACTCTAAGCAATTTTGTCTTGGTTGGATTGGAAGGGACACGCATCGCTTTTGTTCGGCAGAGGGTTGCTCTACCATGTCGCACAGGAGGAAGAAGCACGACCTCGGATGCAAGGAGGGTTGGTTTATACCTACCCACTCCACTGGAGCCTTCGGAATGGGCCCTACATGCTTCTTGACCCCATTCCTTGATGATGCATGCTTGACGGACAATGTAAAGGCGCATCTCAACACCAAGAACAACACCTCTTGGTGGAAGACCACGGCAGAATGGGAGGAATACATGATGCAAGCGGAAGTGGCCTGGCATGCCCATCTGGTAGAGGAGCAACGCAAGATCGCTCGACGCAATGCAGGGGGGATTCTCGAAGGCTCCGACGAGGATGATTCCGCTACCACCAACAGCGGCCTCATCTTGTCGAATGACCCGAGCAAGTACGTATTCGTGGAACCCCCGCTGTTTGGAAACCTTGGGAGCAAACTGGACCCCAAGGAGCTGGAGGAGGATGAAGCCGGAGACGTCAAGGATGAGCCGGGCAAGGAGATGGAGAGGATGCGGAACGCTATGATCGCGTTGGACACCAAACTGCGAGATCTCGTGGAAGGCCTCAAGATCGACCAGCTTGGGGCGATGGAGCATTTATGGAGTTCCATCACAGACTTAGGCTCGTTTGCAGACTTGATTCGTTCGAGGATCAACGCGGTGGAACACGAGATCGGAGACTCGACAGACGTCCTCGATGCTCACAACCTGGCGGATCTGAGCGAGGGAGTAATGCAATCCTTGCTTCAGGTATCGGCGTCGACTGGTGTGCAGACGGACCTCGATAGCCTAAAGGTCAGGGTTGTCAAGTTGGACGATCTAATTCGAGCCGTTGACGAGGACCACCAGCGAGCGAGCAGAGCCCTGTTGAACAAGATTCGGTCCATCCCAAGTCAGGTTGCGCCCAAGGGGCACGAATCAAGCCCTGGGGCTGCTCAGAGCCTTTCGATGGGGATGTTGTATCAGGTCATAAATCTGGTACTGTATTATGTACTGTTGGGTATATAAAAAGGGGTAAAGGTACCCCTGGTATGTTCGATCCTGTACTCTAATGTCTGATGAGTCAAGGTCAAGGACTTACTTGTTGGGAGTGCTTAATAGAAGCACCCCAAGCGTACTCTTACGCATTTCTAGGTAAAAGATCCAAAACGAGTATGAGAACTAATAGTTCTCATTCATCGATTATGAGAGCTATACGAATTCTCATTTATCTATTATGGGAATTTGGGAACTCATATACTTCTATTAGAGAGCTACGCGTGAATTCTCATTTATCATATGAGAATTTGTACTTCTCATTTTATGGGAACTTCTCATAAAAGATATGAGAGCTCCTATTTGGATTTTATTAGGCGAAGCTAGTGTATCTGCAAGAACACTAATCGTCATAATATTCTAAAATCTTCCCAACAACGTAGTTTGTTAGCATAACAATATTTCCCATACAAAATCTACTTTTACTAACTTCCAGCGCATATTCTCCAGGGAGAGCCACTATTACCTGCATGTAAGAGGTCATCAAGCCCAAAATCAGGCAAAGCTCCTGCCAAATGCGTGCTTACTCGTGCTTTTTTCATCGAACAGCCTTGAAATTGACCACGCGGAGAATCAAAAGGAACAAATTGAAATATTATCGAATTTCCCCACTTACCCCTTGTTGTTAGAGCTTGCAACAGGTACAAACAAGCTAAAACGAGAGATCCCGAGGTCTACAACTAAGAATCAGGACCGTCAAGCAGAAATAGACCTTTTATGGCCGTTTTTGACCGCATTGTTGCAATTTTTCGCATGCTGTTGCGTGCATATCAAATGAATCGTTCAATGGTGAATCCTTCAAGGATCGCGATTGTCTGATGTCGACGTTATTACATTGTATTTTGTCTGCCAGCAATATCTTCAAGCAAACTGATCCGATCGTGGCAAGAAGAGTCCCCAAAGAATGGATTCAGCAGGTTTTCCCCACTTGAGCAGCTCTTGCTATACTTGATGACCCTGAAGATCCGAGAGTGCCACGATGCATATCGCTTAACATGCTTGTTGACAAAACGACATTTCGTCTTTGACAAGCCGAGCCCTCAAGAGTCGCCGAGCATCATCATCGACCCACCAAATTCGACGGAGTTGACCGAGAAGGTGTGAATCCCGATGCTGAATGGTTGATTGTCATTGTAGCATGGCTTTTATTGTTGCATTGTGGCATTGTCGTCGCCAGCCCTTTCCTTCTCTTTGTCGTCACCTTCTTCCTCGTCGCTGTCTTCCTCTTTTTCGTTTTCGCCTTCTTTGCTCAGACTCTCTCCGTCGTCGCCACTCAACTGTTCACAGCTGTCCTTGTCGTAGTCATTATCATCGTCGACTGCACCATTCGCCACGTTCTCGTCAACGCCCATCCTCATTGGGATCCTGGGGGGAGAGCGCATTCAAGGTTTGTCGGGCATATGAGGTAGACAAATAGAACATTGTGGTATGGCAACTTGCACCATTTCGTCGTCCGGATTGCCCGGACAGCAATCAAGGAGACGGAAGCAGTCAAAGCCGGGTTGCTCCATGTCTGCATAAAGAAGGATGGACTCGTGGAGCATCCCGTAGCAATGATCGTCACTATTGAGCTGAACTTTGAAGTAGTACGCTCGCAGCTTGTCTAAATTTATCGACACAATATGGCCAGGATTGAGCTGATCGTCATGGTAGTCAGGCCACCAGCTGTTCGGGACGATCAGCCAGAGGCCCACTAATGACTCAGCCCATTCCGGGTCGATGGGGGTGTGATTGATGCCGAGGGGGGCGGTGCAGGGCATGGGATTGGTGGTTGGTTTGATGGTTGTTGGGTGGCGCGATTTGTGAGTTGTGGTGACATCTCATGTCTTTGTTTTGTCTTGGTTCAAATCTACATATGATGTGGTGCATTGTTCCACCAAAACTATATGGCGCGTTCCAAACACAGACCACAAGTCAAGTTCTTAGCTAGAGCAAAAAAGGGACGGATAAATGGTCTTTTGATGTCAGCGATCGTGCAAGCTTTGTAGGTCGTGTGCACAACATCTGGCAAGAGTAAGAGTGTGCGCGTTCAACGTGCTATCTAACTCTATGATAGCGTAACTTTTAGGTGAGAACTATGTTTTTACAAAGCTGCTTGAGAAAGTGGTCGCTCATGAGTGACCATAGCTGTTAAGCTGTTAAGGCAGCTACGAACTCTTACTACACTCCATGACTCAACTTGTCTGGGTGGTATTAAGAAGCTGTGTACGGAGGTTAACGATATGTTCAATTGATTGAACGTGTCAAAGGAATGAAATATTCCCCAAAAGCAACGCATTGACACATGCTTCAATTGTGGTGATCCTGACCATGGTGTCCCAAAGTGTCCTAAACCCATCGATCAAGCAAGGATTGATAGAGCCAAGTCTGTATTCTCTAGATCTGGAGGCGGACGCATTCGCCGCGGTGTTGGCTGTGATGGCCAAGGACAAGGACATGGTTCAGGCCGTGGACGTGGTGATAGTGATAAAGCCAACTCTTGCGGGAAATGGAAGAGCAATTCTAAGAGTGTTAATACACTGTCCACTTCCAATGGCGCCGAGAAACAAAATGGCAAGAGGAGCATGATGTGTAAGACCCAACTCTCACAGGAAATGGAAGAGCAATGCTAAGAGTGTTAATACACTGTCCGCTTCCAATGGCATTGAGAAACGAAATGGCAAGTGGAGCATGATGTGTAAGACTTGTGGTTGGAATACCACCCATACTACTGGATTTCACAGCTCCTATGCGGATGATCCAGCTTCTTCTTCCCTACCTTCCACCCACGTCTATTGGACTAAGTCCGGTAAAAGCCCTTCTACAATTGGGCAGGGAGTGTCTGCTCCCAATGTGGCCATTCCGCCTGTAGCGTCAGCCGCCAGGTCGCTCAGCTCTCAGATGGTTCCACTGATTGCACAGTATCAGACAAGAACTGATGATAGCGAGTTTACCTCTTGGCTGACTTCCAGAGAGCTTTTACTAGAGGGGTATTGTATCAAAGGCTGTTGCTGCAATACCTTCATTCATCTATTATCAGTCACCTTATCTTGTTACTCAATCTTCCTCTGCCAGTCAAGTGCCCACAGTTGGTTCGAAGGTTGGACGTCTCATTGGTTCTCTAAACGTCGGTGCAATCGCCACTAACGAGTTAACCACAGACTCGCCTGTCGATGGAAACATCAATCACTTCATTTGAGCTTAGTCTCTTGGTGTCGCTGTCGTCCACATATTAGCCCTCCCAAGATGGATGGGTGACACTCCATGGGCTCTCGAATGAGAAAGCATATGAGATGGAAGAGAGGGAAGTTACGTGCACATGTCTTCTTTAGTCATGCCCGTCTTCTCCGGTTTGGCCGAGATGTCCTGAGACCCCGCCTGCCTATTGTTGGTCTTACTATGTCAACATTGGATGGTTTCTGTGATGGAAGCAAATACATCCTTAAGCTATCACGGTTACTTTTGCAGACTCACTCAATTGATCACTCACAGAATGCTCACGAGTGTTTAGATCACGGTGGCACCTTTGGTGACACATATGGGAAAGAGGATAGTGGTCCCCTTCTTGATGTCCCGTTGGATCCCAAGCAACTGATGCTTATATGGGACACGGGCGCTTCGTTTGGCTTGACTCCTTTTCGAAGCGATTTTATTGACTACGTGGCGTGCACAATCCCCGTACGGGATGTTACTAGGGTCAACAATGTCATCGGTATTGGAACGACACTTCATAAGTTTTCAGATACCAAGGGATTTCCAGTCTATCTACCTTGTGTTTCTTATCACCTACCTCAAACGGATGTCCGTTTATTCTCTCCCCAAACATACCATCAAATGCATGGTGGTTATTCCGAGGTCTACAGCGATTGTATCAAGATGCTGTTAAACACCTCTGAAATTCAAATACAAATCGTGAGGGAGAAACATAACCTTCCCGTTGTTTTTGATTCTTACGTCTCTCCTAAAGTGAAGAAGACGTTGGCCTCTTCTATGCGCTCTGGCTTATGCCACACCCGCCTCAATGCACTCGATTTCTTTCAAGATACTTCTTTTGAAGATCGACGTATCTGTGCACCCTTAAGTCATATCGGTCCTGAACACTACAACAGTTTCTGTGGTCCGTGTGTGGGTGCCAATGGGAATGAAAACCTTTCTGCACCTCAGAAGGAGCTTCTCAAATGGCATTGGAAATTGGGCATCAGTATTTATCGCATCCAAGAGATGATGCGTGAGTGGCATTATTGAGAACCAAATGGCAACAAGACTGTTCTTCCTGCCATAATCAAGCCAAAATTTGCTTCAGCTAGAAATTGTATTGTTCCTCCATGTCATTCCTGTTTGTTGGCATGAGCAAGGAAGTGTACCCCAAATGTTTCTTGGGTGCATATATTAGATGATTGTGAAGGAGCTATCACGAGGGACCAATACAACATTGGTGATTTGGTCTCTACAGACCAGTTCATCTGTAAGATGCCTGGACGTTTACCGACCGGGTATGGACGAGAATCCCAAGACCATCATTTCCAGGGCGGTACCATCTATAATAATGCAGCATCAGGGCTCAAATGGGTCAAGAACCAGGTTTCTCTTGATGCTAATGAAACTGTCATGGGTAAGGCACATTTCGAGCAACAATGGCTTTAAGACCAATGTGTCTGTGAAGTCAAACACTATCATGGTGGTATGGTATCTTCTCCGCGGAGGTGTTTAGGCACGATTGTGAGGAAAAACGACTAAGTCAGTCGTTCTCTGGTGCTGGTGCCCAACACCAGAATGCACATGCTGAGCGTGCTATTCAGACCATCATGTATATGGTACGTACTTTTATGGTTCATGCCTCACTTCATTGGACAGAAAGAGGCTCGGATGATATCTCTCTCTGGTCCTTTGCAGTAAAACATTCAGTCTGGGTTTATAATTGTGTGGCAAATGTTAGGCCGGGTCTCACTCCTCTGGAATTGGTTACCAGGGAGCACTCTGACTATAGGGACCTCCTCCGCTGTCATTTGTGGGGATGCTCAGTGTTCGTTCTTGAAGCCAAACTACAAAATGACCAAAAACTTCCTAAGTGGAATTGACACGCTTAAATGGGTCAATTTGTTGGTTTTTCAGATGAACACTCTTCCTTGGTGGCTAATGTGCATCATTTGTTCACCAACTTCATCTCACCCCAATTCCATGGTGTTTTTGATGATCGCTTTGAGACTGTCAACAGGACTGGTGTAGATGAACCAATCATTGAGTCTATCTGTAAATATTTATTTTGCCTTAATAGGGAACAATATGCAGAAGAAGAACTTGATGAAGCTGGTAATAGTATTATTTACCAGCCCCCTCGCCTCCATGAGGTCTGGCTTGATGAAGCTGAACTACGACAAGGTAATGGAGATCGGATCCGTCAATGCCGGAGCCAGAGGAATGAGGACCTCATGCGTGATCGCAATCGTGCAGTCAGACAAGCCATTCCTGTTACTACAGCGTAGATGCTGACAAGGATCCTGACATATTACCTATATCTGATGAAGACAGTGTAGATTCTTCACTCTACAGTCGAGATTCAGAATCTGAGGGAGGTATTTGGGACAATCAATATAATGATGACGTCTCTATTGCTCCAGAGGGCGCACAGCTTATTCCACCAGATGATGATGGTAGAGCGCCATTGGTCGGTTTGCCATTTGGTCGCAACTTTGGTCCTGAATGTGAGGCAGCACGACCTGTCCCCAATATTGTTCTGGCTCCAATACAAGCTCCTGAGGGAGCTACCCATCAACGACATGGAAAAGCAAAGCAGCATCCTCCAGCCATGTGGCGACGTGGTGCTGATGGAAAATTAGAGAGAGTCGCAATGAACATTGTTCAAAAAGAATATAAGAAATTCAATCGTGATATATTTGCCCTGACTTTTGGTCATCATGATATACCACTACCCATGGCTCAGTGGATGTCTAAGAAACAACAGTGTTTGAACTACAAACAATATTGTATGAGCTATAGGAGATCGGGTGATATGGCCTTAAAGTCTTTGACATTGGACAAAACAATTCCCACAGTGGCTGATCTTTTGGCGAGTCCATTATTAGCAAAATGCATCACTCTCGCAGCAAATGATTGCAGATATAGTGGTACAGCCAAAGAATTGATTGTCTCATACGTCCACCCATTATTCCTCAAGGCTCATTCAGCCATGAGAAAAGCTGATAACCCCACTTGGCGTGAAGCCACAAGAGGAAAGCTTGCTGAAAAATATTGGGAAGCTATGAAACTCGAAATCTCTACCTTAGAAAACATTGATGCATGGGTCTGTGGTTGACCGTTAAGACTCTATTTGAGCTCCGCATCATGTCATACCAAGCACTTGGGCATTCAAGTGCAAACGTTATCCAGATGGACGTATTAAGAAGTTCAAAGCACGGTTTTGTGCTAGAGGCGATAAACAGCTCGAAGGGATTGATTTCTTCGAGACTTATGCCCCAGTTGTCCAGTGGACCACTATAAGGCTTATGTTCATTTTGGAAATTAAAGGAGACGTCCTGTGTGCTTTCCTTCATGGAGAACTTGAACCAGATGAAAATGTTTATGTTGAAATGCCTCTTGGTTTCTCTCAGTATGCAAAAGATGGGACACGAAA
This sequence comes from Cyclostephanos invisitatus, assembly GCA_036939675.1. Classification (NCBI taxonomy): domain Eukaryota; phylum Bacillariophyta; class Thalassiosirophyceae; order Thalassiosirales; family Thalassiosiraceae; genus Cyclostephanos; species Cyclostephanos invisitatus. The sequence continues at coordinate 8,441 of JALLBA010001769.1, forward strand.
AGTCCTCAAACTGAAGAAGACCTTGTATGGACTTCGGCAAAGTCCGAGAGCCTTTTGGAAGTATATCACCGAAAAGCTTGTAGCTTGTGGATTGGAACAATCCCAATTTGATCCGTGTCTCTTTGTTGGAGCCAAAGTAATTTGTGTTGTCTATGTTGATGACATTATCTTTTGGAGCAAAGATACAGCGGAAATCAATAGCTCAGCAATGCAATTGCGAGAGCTTGGTGTCGACCTCGAACAGGAAGACGATGCCGCCGGGTTTCTTGGAGTCACGTTGGAACGAGACCCAGAGACAGGTTTGCTTGAAATGAAGCAAACAGGACTGATCAAACGAGTAATCGAAGCACTAGGATTGGATGATGGATTCGTCAAAGGGAAATTCACTCCTTCTGAATCCAAACCGTTGATTAAGAATCTCAACGGTGAAGCAGCAAGTGGGGCTTTTAGCTACAGCAGTGTAGTGGGTATGCTTTTATATTTATCTGGACACACCCGCCCTGATATCACTTTTGCTGTCAATTGTTGTGCTCGATACATGTTCAGTCCTAAACATCTGCATGAGTTAGCTTTGAAACGCATAGGTCGTTATCTCAAACAAACTGCTGACCGAGGAATGGTCATGAACCCTTCAAGCGATGTTTGCAAAATTGATGCTTATCCTGATGCTGACTTTGCAGGGATGTATGGTCATGAGGATCACACAGATCCAGCTTGTGCAAAGAGCCGCACTGGATTCATTATCACTTTTGCAGAGTGTCCTGTATTTTGGCAATCTAAGTTGCAAACAGAGACAGCTCTATCAACGATGGAAGCTGAAATAATAGCACTATCTGCATGTTGCAGAGAGCTGTTTCCCATCATTGACATGGTTCGTTCGTTAGCCAAGGCCACCAATTTTCCTATTGGAAGTACAACCATGAATGTCTCCATACATGAAGACAATTCAGGAGCCCTTGTGTTGGCTAAGACCTTGCCACCACAGTTTACTCCTCGAAGCAAATATTACGCGATCAAGACAATTTGGTTTCGTGAGGAGATCTTCAAGAGAAATATCCAGTTAAACAAAATCGACACAGTCGAACAATTGGGAGACATCTTCACCAAAGGTCTCACAAGAGTTGTTTTTGAATATCTCCGAAAGAAAATCATAGGATGGTAATTCCCATCATTCTCTCATAAGGATTCGAGCCTTGAATATTGATTCCAGTCTCAAGAGGGCATGTTGTATCAGCAGGTAATATATCTTGATCAGAATTTAAAACTTAAGCGATACGTTAGATCAAATAAATTGGGACTAGATAAGAATTAAATATAAAAAAAAGATCTAAAACTTGTCAAGTGGATCTAGTTATTTGATCAATAATAAATTTAATCGATCTAAATCAAATCGAATTCTACGCTTAAAATTTAAAATGGATCACAATATAATTTAATGGATCTCAGTTAGATCACGTTAAACTGGCTCAAATATCAAATTTTATAGATCAATTTTTGGCTTTTGTGAGGTATTATGCACTGTTGGGTATATTAAAAGGGGTAAAGGTATCCCTGGTGTGTTCGATCCTGTACTCTAATGTCTGATGAGTCAAGGTCAAGGGCTTACCTTGTTGGGAGTGCTCAATAGAAGCACCCCATGCGTACTCTTACGCATTTCTAGATAAAAGATCCAAAATGAGTATGAGAACTAATAGTTCTCATTCATCGATTATGAGAGCTATATGAATTCTCATTTATTCATTATGGAAATTCCAGAACTCATACTTCTATTTGAGAGCTACATGTGAATTCTCATTTATCAATATGATAATTTGTACTTCTAATTTTATGGGAACTTTTCATAAAAGATATGAGAGCTTCTATTTGGATTTTATTAGGTGAAGCTAGTGTCCGACAACGTCCTTTGTTAGCTTAACAATATTTCTCATAATCTACTTTTACTAACGTCTGGCACATATTCTCCGAGCAAAGCCATTATTACCTTCATTTAAGAGTGATGTGTTGGAATGCACTTTATTTTAACCTTTTTGGGGGACGTACAGCAAGTAATGTGATGGCACCAGAACACAATAATCAATTTGGTGTGTATAAAA
>JALLBA010001776.1:0-15115 GCA_036939675.1 Cyclostephanos invisitatus
CACACACACACTCTCTCTCTCCCCCTCTCTCTCTACTTCTCCTCCTCCCTCCGCAACATTACCCCATCACAACAAAAGTCCGTACAATGCCGGATCCCCTTTGCACCCCACACTCGGATTCATATGGAGATCAGTGTTCCAAAAATTTGGCACTACTAGGGCACCATCTCTGCCTCTGCCCGTTGTCACAGTGTGCCACTTTTCGGGGCAAGATATGACACGCCAAAACCTTTCTCCCCATGTAAGTAATTTGGTTTGGGAGACGATGCTCAAACTGTGGAATTGTGGAACATGCGCGGTCTTGACCAGAGCCCCAATGCCCCAATAATAGTATGTGAGTCTGTTTTGGGTGCGTGCCTGCCTGCGTCTGGCCCTCCCTACAAAATTTCGAGCGTCGTACGTACGATACGATACGGTATCGTACGATAAATGCAAACTTATGGTAGGAGCACGAAGGAGTAGATTACTTGTCCTACGTACGGCCACTCATCAAACCACAAAAAGCAAGAAGACTCTGAAGACGGGCGCACGCAGCGGAGGAGAGGAAAGTGGGCGCGAGGTATTGCCGGGGATCATCGAGAGACCGATAGTTAATATATCCAAAGGGGGAACAATCCCCGCCGAAAAACGATATATCACCCTAAAAGGTTAGATATTAAAAACGAAATAATATGGAGCCGTTCGTTCCGGATTGGTCGAACGCGCCGGTCGATGCCCCCAGCGAGGTCGGGGGGGATCGTCTCGGCGTCGGCGTCGACGTCGACGTCGACGTCGACGAGACGACGATGGCGAACGATGACGACGACGACGGATGCGACGAAGGCGAAACGTCGGATGCGAATATTCCCGAGTCGAATGGTGGACGCGTCGTCATCCCCCCCCTCTCGATGCGTCGCGGCGTCGACGTGGGAAACGACGACGAAAATGATAGCGAATACGACGAATGCGACGACGACGGCGACGACGGGGGTGGGGGTGGCATCGAAATAACGCAGAGTCCGCGGGGGACGCTGCGCATAAGGGACGGCACGACGAACGACGCGACTTCGAATACGGCGACGACGGAGGACGGGGTCGTGGTGATAGGGAGGGGGGGGGGGAAGGGCACGGGGGGGGCGGATTTTTTGGCGTCAACGACGAGCGCCGCGCGCACGAAAAAGAAAACGACGACGACGACGACGACGATCCCGACTCCCAGTGCCGTCGTTGGTCGGCCCTCTTCGCCGGCGGGGGGGGGGAGTGGGAGGAGGGCGTCGAATGCGACCCGCCCCCCACGACGTCGACGTCGTCGTCGTCGTCCTCCTCCACGAATGACGACAATTTCGGCGACATATGGTCCACCGAGGCCTTCTTCGGTGCTGGGGGGGGGGGATATTCCTCCCCCCTACGCGACATGCTCGATGCCGGGTCATATTCCCTCCTCGACCTACTGGGACAGGACGAATTGTTACAGGAATTGCGCGGATGCGAGCCGCGACTCGTGGGGTACTTCACGGGACGCGGGAGGGAGGAGGTCGCTGCCGCGTTGGTCGAATGTTTGCGCATCGACGATGGATGTGGCGGGTGCGGCAGGGAGATGTGGTGCGAGAGGGAGAGGGAGGCGAGGGAGATACGAAGACGACGGGAAGGTGGTGGGGGTGGTGAAGGTGGTGGTGGGGGTGGGCGCGATGATGTCCCATCGGTCGGATCGACCACGGCCAAGGCGACGGCCGGATCGTCGGGGGGGACGGAGACGGGTGGGGGGAAGGAGACATCGACGCTCCCCATCGGGACGTGGATATACGGTCCACCTCCCACCGCCATGGGCGGGGGATCGTCGACGACGACCACGAGAACTCCCGAGGAGGAATACGACCTGCGTTTCGTGCGGTATCCCTACATGGCGTGCGAAGTAATATGCTCCGACGTTGGTTCGGGGGGGGACGTATCGCTCCTGAACGCCCTCGTGGACGGGTATTACGTCGACGAAGATGACGATGGTAACGATGAATTGGACGTCATCCTCGACGATGGGGTATGCGTTGGCGGGGGTAGACGAGGAGATGAAGGAGAGGATGAGGAGAAGAAGGACAGTGCGGCCGTGTCGTCGTTCGACGACGACGACGACGACGACGCCCTCCGCCGCCAACGTCATAATCGACGTCCCTCGCCTCCGCTCCGTAAGCGCCCACCCCGAAAACGACGCGTACTCGACCTGCTCTTCGGAGTGCTCGTGGAATCCCCCCCCTCGTCCCTCGACGATCGACGGGCGGGTTACCTCGAGAGGGTCCTGAACCTACTATTCGCGAAACGCGGTCAGGCCATGTGCGATTACATGAACACCGCATCGATGATCACATCGGGCGGTAGGACCACCTATATCGCGAACGAAGGGAAGGACGATACGAAAGACGCGGTGGATGCCGGTGCGGCACTGAGAGAATTGGGATCGCCCCTATCCATTGCTACGGAAGTCGTCGCCTCGATCGAGGTTTCGGAGAACGATGCAGGCGCGTCGTACACCGACCTGCCGGGGCATCGGAGCTACGATGAGGGAGACTATTGGACCTCGCTCGACGGGGTCGTCGATGGTGACCGCTACTCCGATGTCGATGGGGATTCCACGACGTCGACGACGATCCCCACCGCGCGCTGTGAAGTTCCAAAGGATTCTCCCCCCGTCTTGATGTGCGCCCTGTTTGATCACCTGCATTCACACTCGATTATGCACATCTTGCAACGCCTGTTGTTGCCATCGCCGACGAGGAGGCAGGCGACGGCGGCCGGCCAGAAGAGTGAAGATATTGACAAGCATGACAATCACAAAAATGGCCAAAGTACCGGCGCGGATAACAACGGCGCCAACGAGCATGCACACGGCGAAAATAACCCGCGATGCAGTGAGATCAACAATCGATTTATCAACACCTTAAGTGCCATGAATACCGAGGAAGACGATGAGGATGATGTAGATCCGGTGAATAGTATATTTCAATGCGATTGGTCAATACTTAAGACTGACCAAGTCTTGGAATTATTATTAACGCGATTGGGAGGGGACACTTCTTCTTTTTTGGTCAGCTATGGCCATCCCGTGGGATATGATGCACCCTGCTGCGCGCACGTCAACGGCAAACGGGTGAAAAGCGGCACAAAAACCGCTACGGAAACCTACGATCGTCAACTTGAAAAAAATGAGCAGTCGCATGTATCTGCCAAAGATTTCGCCCTGTTATGTTCACAACACGCTTCCGAAATTCTCATTGCAATTATACAAAATTCGCCATTAGATTCTCCCTTCATGATATCTTTATCGAGTGGTCCGGCATTGCAAAAGATCATTGACTTGATCATGCCGACATCATCATCACTAGGAATAAAGGAACCTGCGTTTGTAGCGCATGAGTCAATAATGACATGTGCCATCACTGTGCTGGAATGTTTGGTGCTGCAGTTAGGAGGATATGGCGCCGTGGCTGCTTCATCATCAGGTGCTGATGTTGCTGGCAACGATAATAGAAAGATGGTGTCGTCTTCTGCCAATAAGACTGGACCACGCATGACAGACTATGACTTGGAATTGCATAATCTCCCTTCGCCCGGCTCCACGCCCGGTTCAACGCCCGATATAGCGAACGCGTCCACCCTGATCCGTCATGTGAATGCTCTCCTCTCAAGACTCTCGGGACTGCTCACGCATCCCATCACCCAAACATGGGTCGCGCTATCCCAGTACTCCAACGGTCGACCGCGCACGCTGTTGGGGGCATCCCGTCTGTGTATAGTGCGCCTGGTCGAATCTCTAGTCCTACTTGGAGATCCCACGGTGGACATGGCTTTCCAAAGCAGCGATTGTCTAGAAAAGTGTCTTGATATATTTTGGCAATTCGAATGGTGCTCCATGCTGCATCAAAGCGCCGCCAACATGTTAGTTCACGTCTTTGAGGGTGGAGTAAGCCGAATGGGATTGCAGGAATACTTCTTAAGACGGTGTAAATTGTTGAGAAGGCTGATGGATTCATTTGTCGATGTCGTCGAGGGAAATATTACTAGCACGATTGCTGTCACTCACACCAATGGCCCTCTCAAGGAGGAAAGTGAGGCATTGGAAGCGGATACCATCGAGCTACCACGACTCTCCCGACATGGCGAGGCGACAGTTGCGGTGTCAATATTATCAATGACAAAAGGCGAGCACCATGACTGTCAAGATTATGACGCTATCGGGGAGGACGAAGTTGACTCGATCGCGCCAGTGTCTGAGGATGATGTTGATTCGGTGATGGACAAGGAATGCCAAGAAGGAATAATTGAAGCACTAATGGACTTGACTCCCAAAGATGGAGTCGAAGATGGCCAAGCCAATAAACCTCCTGATTCTTCCCTCACCACACCGCAGGGTGGGCTTTCCAATCAGATATACTTTCGGAAAGGATACATGGGACATGTCATAATAATCTGCCAAGCGTTAGTCCACGCCTGCAACAACACAGTTTCACACATTAAACAGCATAAGGGAGATGACAATGACGTAACCATCAAGCAAACAGCAGCACCCTCCCCAAGTTCCCCCGCCTCTTTGGACGATAGCTCTATAACATTCAGCTTCGAGACCACGGCGATTCATGCCGACAGCCACTATCATGATGAATTTTGTTGTTTCAATTCCAAGAAGAGGAAAGATCGATCCCCAGTCCGAGGTGGGGAGGATATCAAGCGGCTGGCCTCGTCGCCTTTAGTTAACATTTGTGAAGACTCGCCAACCTGTCACACTTTTCTCGAATCAGAATTATCATCTTCACCACCCGAAGTTTCTCAATTGCCAGTTGATAATGAATCCGATTCGCCGCGGAAATCACCACTGCCTATCAATGATATCTTACGACAACACCCTCTTTTTGATGAATGGCAAAACTTCGTGACTTCTGTGCTGGCATCCGAAATGTCTGTCCAGTCTACGCCTCTGGGTAGTCAACTGGCAACAAATAAACCAAATGCCGCCACTGTATCGTCCGCCTTTAATGAAAACTTTGGCAGTGACTTTTTAGGCATCGACAATGATGGACCGTCGCCATTTCAAGGCAGTGGATTGTTTGGCAGACTTGTTGTCGGCGAAATCGACATGGATGAGAATGATTTAGATATTGCGGCCAGTATGATGGAAGCATTGAGAGTTGGGCATAATCGACATCGACCTACCTTTGGCGGAGGCGGATCAATACTTGAAAATGAAACCACTGGATCAGAAAAAAGTTCCCGCGGCATTGCAAACTTTGGATCCGTCATTGAACAGCCAGGGGGATTTCATGATTACGTATACGATGATCCCCTTGGTCAAGTCCATTTGTTTGAAAGTGCTGATAGTAATGATGAAGATGATGAAATTTTCAATGGTACTACGTCGAAAAAAAGTTTTAATGACGACGGCTTTATGTCAGATGCGATGGTTGTCTCGAGTGATGGTGACGTTGCAAAGCTACACAGTAGACGCAATGAAAATTTGACGAAGTCTGAGTCAAGTAGCAGCGATGAAGTGTACGATGACGAAGATGACGATGCTGACGTGCCGCCAGTGATAGACTTGTTCGCTGGTTCATTTGATCCAAGCTTCGCCGATTTTGACGCGATGGCAAGCTATGGCAACCCTTTCGATCCCATAGAAGCGAAGAATGGGGTCCTCATTGGCGGAGACGTGGGTTGTAACAGTGACGATGACCTGTTTCAGTTCTCAAAAACACCACTTTTGGTGGATAGTCTGTTGAGTGATCCCGAAGATTGAGACTCAAATAGCTCAAAGGCAGGTGACAAATTACAAGTGGATCAGTAAACGACAGGTGGATCACTCCAGAGGGGAGGGGAGTTTGTACATCTCGAAAGTCAAATAATTTGTGTCAATCAAAATGACTATATAGTTTTAAGAGTGACTTTCTCTGAGCTCTTTTGTCTTTCGTGTTACTTTATCATAACTCGGGACACAATGAGTTCAGCCATTAGAAGAACTCTCTTGCCATTCATCCAATACCATTATCATTTGATGTGTTCACGGGATAATTCTAGCACACCTCCTTGCACGATGTCAACGCTTCCTCCTGAGCTTTCCAAGCTTCTAATTTGCATTCATTCTTGCATTGCCTGTCACAGTCCTGTGTTTTTGCAATGCACGTATCGACATGATCTTCGTGGTCGAAGTTTTCATTGACTTCAATTTCACATTCAGCTACACATTTTTCAAACGGAGAGGGTGTAGGCGGTAAAGTCTTAGGGAAAGACGATGGTGTCGGCGCTGGAGATGTCTTCGGTTTCGGTGTTGGAGGTATCGAGGGTGGCATTGGTGGGGATGATATAGGCGCTGAAGTTCTGGGGGATGTTGTGGGATAATCGGTCTTGGAGAAATCAATCACTAACTTCGGTCCTCCAAAGCTCACACTATAATCAGTACTCGCGAAATTAACAGAACCCCGCGAATCGTCATCGGAATAGAGCATAAAGGTGATGTTCGTGAATCCTCCTAAATTATGTGAGCTCCTGATAGCTTCAGTCACATCTACTTCGTGAACTCGTCGGAGGTTGTTTAACGAGGACAACTCATAAGGATAACCTTTCACCGAAAAGGAACCAACGCTAACGGCTTCGAATGGAATGATTTGATCATCAAAAGTAATTAGGCTTTCGTCCCAGGTGCCAGCAAAAGGCAGAAAGTCAACATCGACATTAGTTAGGCCGCCAACGACTTCCCCTATCATTTCGTCACCGGCTGGTAGGATAGAATATAGACGCAGAATGGCAACTGAGATAGCTTTTCCTGAAAGAACTGATATATCGAATCTCAGGTACGACGAAGCTCCACGCATTCCCTTAACAGTAAGATAATCGTCTTTGCCATAGCTGATGGCTGAATAATCCTCGACAATTTTTGTATCTGAGCTCGGTGTGAGTACTATTTGAGATAAACTAGGCGTCGTGGCTGGCAACGCAGAGCTGGAGGGTGTTTGAGAAGTGATGCCTATCGAAGGTTTCGATGTGACGCTTGTTGAATCCGATATTGGTGTGAGTACAATCTGAGCCATTGATGGCGTTTGGGAAGTTACGCCTATCGAAGGTTTTGATGATTTCGGATGAGCACTGGTTGATGCTGTTGGCAGCTTCGAATGAAGACTCGGTGATCCTGCTGTTATTTCACTGTCGGTTGAAACTGATGGAGAAGATGAAGGCGTCAAAGATTTAGTACCTGCTGGCACTTCCTCGAGATCAAAAACGACATCATTCGTTGTCGAACTACTATTTCCTCCGAGTTCAATTGGGAAATAATCGCCAGGGGGGATGTCGCTCGCATCTTCATATGGATGGTCGACCTGATATGACCCGATGCCCTCATCTTTTTTCCTATTGCCGATGATAGTGAGTAATTCTGCCGTGATTGCAATAATACACACGAGGAAGACAGTTAAACCAACGGCTAAAAATAATTTCATCCGGCAGGACCTGCGAGAGATTTTCTCTCCGATGTATGCCAAAAATCCCTCGCTCGTGTCGACAGTTGAATTTTCATTTCCATAGATCTTCGATTGTCGAGGATCTTCAAAGTCAACAGAAATTTGACGACCTAGTTCAACATGGTGGGGTGGAGATGAGGGGGGGGGTAACGGTGGCGTGACGCGTAGAAAGTCGTCCAAATGCTCCCTCGATGTAATCATTCTTGTTTTAGGAACATCGATCATTTCTCCATCCGAAGATGACGTAAAGGATTTCTTTGAGTTGTCCTGATCAGGAGAACACAACGCAGTCTCGATTGAAACTACTCCCCTTGGCGAATCGGCAATATACCAAGGTGATCCCACATTCACACCGGATTCCATGGTTTCTCGGCTAGGACTCGCTTCGACGGTATCAAGTTGCAACTGAAATAATCGCCTCGTGCCCTTCTTACCCAGCGTGGGAAATCTGCCCCTACCGACCAATGTGGAACGCCTAGTCTTCTCCGTAGACTGGCCTGTGAATTGTAAGTTGCTCTCGCTTGCGACGACTCCCGATACGCTGCTCAGGCTGCTCGCAGTTTCGACGTCACACAAGCCTCGGTTGATGTAAAAATCTCTCCCAATATCTACTACCCCCCCCTGGCCTTCGTCGTCGCGAGGTTTGGGCAAAAGAGGGAGACCTGTCGCTGCTGTTGCCATGCTAATTTTATCCGCAATCATTCTGTTTCATTGATGAGACCCAAATTTATAGGCGACAGTGTGTAGTGAGAACTCTGAAGAGTAAAAAAAAGAACACTAAAATGTCAACCTAATAGATTGCGCGGGAAACATGAGTCATTGTGTATGCACAAAGAAGTTAGGAAATAAATACGTACGAAACATGGTATTGTACGATAACTTGGGATGTTGAATCTTTGAATCTCCCCAACTCAGAACCACTTTCCGCCAAATTCTCTCTCTCCTGCCTCTTTTCTTTATGTCGTCCGAAGGACCATGCACAAGCCTGATGTTACCATAGATGTTGTCGATCAAATAACAGTGCTTACACAGAGAAGTCTCGGACATTTCACAATATCTATCAAGAAATGAATATCTTGAAAAATTTCGCATGCGCCGCCCTACTTGCGGCGAATATATTGGCTCCTGCCTCCCCGCAGCTGATCGACTTCAGCACGCTCAAGGGAAACCGTCGTCACAACACTACTCGCCTCCAACGCGAGGCTCGTCGTGCGAAGATTCGGAAACTCGTCGATGCCATGTCCATGCCCACGATCCCCATTCCCGATCCTCCGCGGCCCACCCCTCCTCCGCTTACCCCCGTACCTTTTCCATCTCCTGGTTCACCTACCGACGAGCCTACCGCTACCAACTCGCCTTCTGCCACTCAAAATGCTCCAACTCCAATGCCTGGCAAACCAACGACGCGGAAGCCAACCAAGAAGCCGATGGGACCAACGAGGAAGCCGACGAGGAAACCTACCGAGAAGCCAATGAGACCAACGAGGAAGCCGACGAGGAAACCTACCAATAAGCCCGGCTCCAGCACCAGGAGTTTCGACAATTGCAAGCTTAGAGACGACGACGGGAACTATTACGACGTGGTTACTGTCGAGCGATACGACGGTAAAATGTTCCACTTCAGGTGGAACGAAACATACAGCTCGTGCATCGATTTGAACCGAAGTCTCTACGAATTCGGTGAGTTCGATGCGGTCGATTCCTTTGTACACTGTGCCCAGGCCTGTCTCCGGGACGTTGACATGAAACTCACCAAGTCAACGGTTCTCCGAGGCGTTGATTACGTGTGCGAGAGCGAGGAAGACGGACTTTACTACTACGAGGGTAAGTGCCGTTGTCTGTACGAGAGAGGCACCATTGAGAGCGAATACGAGGCAGTAGAGGATTCCAAGTTCGACGAGACAAGTGAAATAGGAGTAGGAGCGGGACCCGTCGAAGGTACCTCCACAGAAGAGGAAATTTTGGCAGACAGGACACTCAAGACGCTGTGTGGCGCAATTCATTTCGATGATCCCGACGAGTATGAGAATTTTGGCGAAGTTGCATTCGGATAAGAATGGTTTGGACGGGTAATGGGGGTTTGAAGTCGGTTACGATCAGATAACGGGACAGATGTGTCAATGAAGTTAATTTTTTTAACGTGTCGACTTTGTAAAGAGAACCGATGAAAGGTATCCTGGACTGTCATTCTATTTTGGCAGGAGACACGAAGCTGAATACAGGAGCATAGCAGCTGTGCAATCTGGAAGTTGCCGCACTAATGAATGGAGTAGCGAAGCCGAGGGAGGGACAAGAGGATCCACAATAACACAAACCCACCACGAGGGCGGCCATCTATGGGCATCCCGTCCATTTGTCGTTGGTATTTTGTTCGTCCCCTGCATACCACTTAATCGAGTAGTACCCTTGAACCGAGCGCATGGTCGAAGAGTTCAATTTCGGATAGTCAAACTCGAGCTGGCGACGCCTCCTCCCCCCCCCCCGCCGCCGCCATTGCCGTACTGATTCATGATCATGCCCCCGTGATGTCCCGCGGGGGGGTTCATTCCCGGCACGTTCGCGACTCCCGCGCCAGTCGTGGTCCTCTTCGGATTCTGCTTGACGTCGTCCATGACGCATCGATGGAACGACACGCTGCTCGTCGAATTGATATCGGCGACGGCGCCGGCGGTGGTCGTCATCGTTCCCCCCCCACCCCCCCCTCCATGCGCATCGTCGTAACCGCCCTGCTGCTGTCCCTGGGGGGCGGCATGCCTCACGGTACCGCCGGAATTGTACAGCCAGTAACAATCCTCGAATCTAACGTCCGCGCCGTGATGGTGGAACGTTAGGCTCGACGTCGTCGCTCCTCGGAAGGTGATGCCGCGTATTAGCACGTTGCGCGCGTGCGGGCCGAAGGATAGGTGCGTCCCCGCCATGTCGATGGCGCACATGTCGCACTCGATGACTAGGTCCTCGGCGTTCACGAATATCGGTCCGTGGTCCCCCCCCCTCCGAGATCGCCGTCGTCGTCTTCGTCTCGACATCGCGTTCGACGACGGCGACAACAACGACGACGGTACGAGGAACGACGTCAGATACGTCGCCCAGGCTCGCGGGGATAGCCATCCCCCTCCTCCTCCCCGATACGAGCCACCGTATTGGTTCAGCGTCATGCCGGGACATACGACGAACGGCTCGGGGGGGACGTACGACGACGCGATATTGCCGCCCCTCCCGCCCCCATCTCCCCCCCCGTAATATTCGCCGTCGCCCCCGTCGGCATACGCGACGAGGTACTCGTTCCACAGTAGGAAATCCTCGGCGGCATTGTCGTTCGCCTCCGAGAGCGCATCGCGCAGATCGAACCAATTGTCGTACCCGAGCGTGATCCCGTCGGGGCAAAGTACGGGGGGAACCGACGAGGCGCGAACCTTCCTCCGGAAGGGGGGCGGGTGTGGATCGTCATCGTCGTCGTCCTTTCTCCCCTTCAACGGCCTCCTTCGTCCTTCGTCCTTGGAATCGCCGCCTCGCTCGTCGCCCTCCCCCGATCCGACCGATGTCCTACCCGCGCCGCCGCCGTCCTTGTGGGGGTTGGACAAGGTAAACGAGGACGACGTCGTGCCATCCTCGATCATGGTCGACCTGCTACCGCGATATTTGGGATTGCGCATGAGCGTGTACTTCGGGAGGCTCGTACTGTGGACGTGATGATAATAATCGTCCTCCCCCTCGATGAAAACGTCGAAGTAATCCCCGAATGTCGACGACGATCCAAGTGCGTCGGTGGCGCGGGGGGAGCGCAATCCGAGCTCGACGAGCACGTCGTGCGGGCTTTTCATTATATTATTGCCCTGCCGTCGCTGCCAGCCGAGGCCATCGGACCTCGACGACGATGACGTCGAATACGATGCATCGAGGGGAGAGTTTCCCCCCGTGGTACCACCCCGACGACGCTCTCCCCCTCCAATCATGCCGATCTCGATCAGGAGGTGGGGTATCCAACCGAGTATGGGCAATATCGTCGCGATTAGGAATAATAAAGCGACGTTGAAATTCGTGTACAGTACGTCACCGAAGAACCGCTGGCAGAAGTCCAACGATTCATCGTAATCGTCGTCGTCGTTTTCCTTTTCGTCATCGTTGGCATCGCGACGATCGGCGGCGGAGGTGGAGGAGGGGGGGCCGTTGTTGTTCGCATTATTCGTGGATTCGACGTGGTGATTCCTGTTCCTGTTGCCTCCGCCTCCGCCACCGCCGACGCCGCCGCCGCGGCCACCGCCGTTCTGATTGTGGCGGTTCTTCTTGCCACCGGCCGCCATGTCGTATTACTGTGATGACACGATATCTGTTGAGGGGTCGATCATTGAGGCTTGCATGCTCTGGAACCTCGTCTCTGCCGGTTTTCCCTATTTTATTACTGATATATAATAAGATAAGTACATGGGAATTCAATAACTCAATTTCTGTTCACTTATGATGTTGTTGTATGTAGAGCCAGACAGTTCGCCATCATGGTCGCCGTCGGGAAACGCCCCCCTTACCGAGGGCGGCGATACTTGCCCGGTCAACCGCTCCCCCGCGCGATGCCACCGCGTCGCGTGTTTACATCATGATCCGACGGCCATCGGCGGGGGTGGCCGACGATTGCCCACTTACTCTTGGACCTCACCGACCAAGACTTGAATCCCATCGAGGGCAAGAACAAGACAGAAGACCACCACCACGACTTGTTGGAACGGAATAATGCGCCCCCGCCTCCTCCGCATCTCATATAAAAAAATTACGCCTCGGCCCAATCCCAAGCCACCAACATCGATATCATCGCGTCCTCCGTCATTATGAAGCTCGGAGTATCGACCATCGTCTCAATTTGCCTCCTCCTGCTCGTCTCGACGACCGACGGTCGCGTAATCGCGTCCCGCCCGCCCAAGAACGAGGACGTGGACGAATCGCACGCCGTGCTACGCGCGCTCCGCAACAAGGCCCGCCATGACGCGATGGCTCCTCCATCGAAGGCTCGTCCATCGAAGGCTTCCCCAACGAGGGCTTCCCCGTCGAGGAAGGGGAATCGTCATCGTTTCCTCGCGAGTCCTGGCTTCCTGACCAGGCCAACGCGCGCCTTGCCGACCGATCGAGTCAAGGTGCGGGATACCGACGAGACCATCGGGGCACGATCTCGCCGACGACTCGGCAAAATCGACGTGCCACGACGACGACTGCGCCATAACGAGAACGATCCCAACGAAGACGACGCCGCCTCCGCCGACCGAGCAGCGCGACCCTCCGTCGACACCGCCTCCGCCCTGGCCATAGCGCTTGCCGCCGCGCATCGCGTGCACAACATTGCCCCCGAACGATAGACGGAACGATGCCTAGACGCGCGCGCCCCCGAACCTGTTTTTCGGCCGAATATGTATAACTCGTGAGGGAAACGTCCATCGACGGGGGAGAGGGACTCCATTCTGGTCTGGTGGCGTCGAGCCGATCGTATCACACGAGGAAGGGATGATGAGATGGGGATGAGAGGTTCGGCGACAAGCTGGTAGATAGGGTCGAGTGGTCTGTAAATGGCATCTCCGATCACATATTTCTAATATTATTGTCAAGATGGAGATAGATGCATAAAATAAGTTACCATATTCGCCGTCACGACCAACCCCAGCTGAAACTTGAGGAAAATCCCCGTCGAATGAACAACCCCAGTGCATCGATACACTAAAAATAACCCGTCTTCTCCGCCTCGATGAGCGCCTGCTTCATGCCGTTCACTAGCGTATCGACGTTGTCTTTGGAAAAGACCAGGGGCGGCTTGATTTTGATGACGTTACCGTCCGGACCATCGCGACTGACGATGATTCTCTCGTACTTGAGGAAGTCGACGACGTAACGACACAGCTTCTCGTGCGGGATGATTGCGTTTCCAATCAAATCGGTCCTCTTCTTGACAATTTCAATACCCTGGAACAGACCGTGTCCCCGTACGTCGCCTATCCAATCTCCCGCAGATGGCAGTTCCATCAAAGAGCGCAGTCTCTTCGATAAGTAGTCCCCGACCACTCTCGCATTTTCCTGTAGTCCATCCTGCTCGATGGCGTCTAGGACGGCATTGCCCACGGCGCATGCTACGGAGTTGCCACCATAAGTGTTGAAGTACTCGATACCCGATGCAGCGAAGCGATCAGCAACCTCGCGACGGCAAGCGACGGCACCGATTGGGTAACCATTGCCCATCGGCTTTCCCATCGTGACGATGTCTGGAGTGACGCCGTAATGCTGAAACTGCCAGAAGGAGGTTCCCGCACGTCCAAAACCGGTCTGAACCTCATCGGCGATGACACACCCGCCCGATGAACGAACGAGATCGTACGCGGCTGGGAGGTATCCGTCAGGCATCATAATCTGTCCTCCACATCCCAATATACTCTCGTGAATGAAGGCCCCCACGCCACCAGTGTGTTCGAGAACTTGTCGGACCTCACTGGCATATTTCGCACCGGTTTTATGTGGTCCGCGATATGTATCAGGAGCCGACACGACATGAACGTGTTCTTTGTGGTATCGCTTGGCATTGCCATCTGTGCACTGGTACCACTTGTAGGGCGAAACGTCGACGACAGATTGAACATGACCGTGATATGCCGAGTCGATACAGATAACATGATCAGGATTAGGCGATGTCGAATACTGCTTTGCCATCCTCAACGCTAGATCGTTTGCCTCCGAGCCTGAATTCACAAGGTAAAGGGTGTCAAGCTCGGGTGGCAATGTCGCAAGAAGACGCTGTACGTATTTTTCTCGAAGAGGATGCAAGAATCTCCCATTCGTCATGATATTTTGGATTTCGTCCACTGCTGCCTTTACAATTAGTGGATGACTGTGTCCACATCCGGCGACGTTGTTCGCACAGTCCAAATACGATGATCCATCGGGTTCGTATATTAAAGCGCCATGGCCTTTTACTGCAATGATGCCGCCATCTGCCTTGTAAAACATGGATACATTCGGCCCTTGGTTTTTCATATGGCTTTTGATGAGTCTGTCGTTGACAGGGTTCGACGATGCAGTCGACTTGTTTGGAAGTGGAGGCAACGGCGAATCATCGAATAGGAACGAGCCAGTTAAATAGTGATGTGTCTTGGAGAGGTTCAAACCGGACTTGTGAACGATTTCATTGAGGCGACTAGAACAATCGCTGTCGGTCTCGCTCCCCGGGCTGGCACAGGAGGAGGTCGAAACCGCCTTCGTCGATCTCCTGCTCATCTCTTGCTGGAGATCTTCCACTCCGGCCACATCTTCGGCAATGAGAGAAACCTTGCGTTTCAATTTGCACGACATGCTGCAAACAGTTATGGTAATAGGGGATAGGAGTTAGGATCGATAATGAATGACTGTACGATATGAATTGCGATGTTGGTGAGCCGTTCGCTGTTGTCATCTTACCTGTGTGAATCTCTTCTGAATGAGTAAAACCTTCTATTGCTATGGTATCCTTTGCTGAAGGTGAACCTCACATGGTGATTAATATGAAACAAAATAATCAAAACATTCGTTCGGGGATGATGATGTTGAGTTGGGGAGATTCAAAGATTCAACATCCCAAGTTATCGTACAATACCTTGTATCGTACGTATTTATTTCCTAACTTCTTTGCTTACAATGAT
>JALLBA010001794.1:0-12306 GCA_036939675.1 Cyclostephanos invisitatus
GCGGCAGCAAGACAAGACCCAGTTGTTCGACAACGGGAGTCGGTGCAACGAGCGGCAGCAAGACAAGACCCAGTTGTTCGAGAAAGGGAGTCGGCGCAACGAGCGGCAGCAACACAAGATCCAGTTGTTCAAGAACGTGAGGCAAGACAACGAGCCACGAGGACTTTTGATATGGCGTGCAAGTATGTAGATGGCAGTTATTTATTCCACCAGCCTTGTGGATTATGGAATGAAGCGTGCGTTCATGGTTGCGGGTATCTTCACCTATCGTCATCGTCAGTGGGTACCAGGAAAAAATGTTGCGCAAATGGCCGCCTCTCGTCTGCCAGTGACAATTTTGACGAGGATTTGACAGTGGAGTATGAACTTGACCCCTTGCCCAAATTCTTGAGTCAGCTCATTTCCTCAAACAAAGGCTTTTCACAAAAGTCATCTGTTTATAATAATTTGGTTGCTATGGCAGCAACTATTGTGTGCAACTATACCAACAGTCATGGCTTCACACAGCGTGGACATGGACCACAGTCAGTGTTTATGAATGGTCGTGTCCATCACTATATGAGGATAGCTTCAACCACATCACAAAACTGTGGTATATCGTATTTCATATTTGATAACATAGCGGCACTTGCAGGTTCCGCTGAGAAGCAGAATGTCGATCCGACTGTTCTGTCTCAAATATGTAATGGTTTAAAGCATGAAAATTCATATTGTCGCGACCTTCGCTTCCTTGGAGTAGAGGCCCGTCGTCGTGCCGAAAATAACATTGTTATTCCCAGGATGGTAGATCAAGTTCAGCATTTTGATGTGTGTTCTGTTGTGAACAACAGGCAAACTGGTGTGATAAAGTTGCAAGTGAAAACGATTAATGGAAATGTTTCTGGTGTCAATTTGGACTCTAACAAGGTTGAAGGATTATGTTATCCATTGCTGTTTCCTCATGCTGAGCCTGGATACACTAATGCGAATAAACATCGCCTAAGTCCAGATGAATACGTCATGACACGGATGTTGAGACCTGAAAAAAGTCATGGTAATTATATGACCGCAACTGCAGCCCAGGAACCATTTCAATGCATTGACAGTAGAACTGGAGAGCCATTTATATGTACAGAAGACTCCTGTGTTGTTGAAACTCATCAGGTACCAGATGTCGTCATCAATCGTACTTTACGAGTGAACCGCTTTATGATAATGGCCCGACTTGCACAATATTGGCTAATGGATTTTTATTCCAGAGTTCTTGACCAGAGGATGAGCATTGTAAGGAAGATGAAGAGTCGAATTATGATGGGTCAGAATAGACAAATTTATGATTCTTTGTCTGAGCACGAATCCCAGGACTTACATGATGCTGGATATATGGATACGCCCAAGGAAGAATCATATCTTCCAAGCAGTGTTCATGGTTCACCTCGTCATATGGCCGCTTTGGCACGGAATGCACTGATTTTGGTGTCTGAGTTCGGTTGTCCACACGTCTTCATTACACTAACTTGCAATCCAAAATGGCCTGAAATCGTGTCTCAATTATTACATGGACAAACAGCATTTGATCGACCAGATGTGACAACGACAGTATTCAAATCACGTCTTGATATCATGAAGATGAATATTCGCAATGGTAAATACTTTGATGGATGTGAATTGTCATATCATTTTCATGTCATTGAATATCAGTACCGTGGATTGCCACATGCACATTTGGTTGCACGGTTCGAAGGTGCATATGACATTGATGATCCAAATCGAGCCAATTTGTTAGAGTTCATCAACAAGCACTTCATTGCCGAGATGCCACGTTTCGAGGGTGAGGACTATCAGAACATATTTGCATTAAATGGTGTTCTTGAGTTTACAGATGGGTTCAAAAGAAAAGCGGTTGAAATGGTACGTATGAATAACACTCACAAGTGTGCAGTGGCCATTAATGGGTGCAAACGGCAAGCTGAGGATGAATGCAGACGTGGTTACGGTCGTGCTGATATTATTGCAGACACATTCGTAAACGAGACCACAAATAGGATTGTTTACAGAAGAAGAATGGAGTGTGACCTGAAGATTGTACCATACAACTTGCAGATGATGATGGACTGGGATAGCCACATAAATGTTGAATACAGTGGATCTGCATATTGTGCTTTATACCTTTACAAATACTGTTTCAAAGGGGCAGCGAGGAAGGAACGTATAGATCTGAGCTTTGAGCAAGAGCAAGATTCTCAAGACGAGATTAAAATGTTTATATATGGCAGAATTATGTGTTCAATGTCAGCAGTTTGGCGCATGTATGGATATCAGGATTATCCTTCCCCAGACCCAGCAGTTTGTGCGTTTAAAGTACGAACCGGTGCCCAGCTCAAGGATTTCATTCAACGGAAGGAAGTTACTGAGTTACAAATCTATTACAATCGACCTGATGTGCTTGAAGATTTAATGTACACTCAATTTTTGGAACTATACAACACATCAGTACAGCTTCCGAAATATTATGCCGACAATCCTGACAGTCTGGACAATAAAGATGCTGAACGTCATTACTTCAGGGTACACATGGAACCTGACCAGGAGATTCGTTACGTGTATCGTCCAGTTAGAAAAGTGAAACGATGCATTCGTATTGAAATGGTCTATGTTACATCTGGTGACATTTTCTATTTGAGGTTAATTCTGTTGAAAAGAAAGGCACGTAGTGACAAAGATGTTCTTACTTATCGTGGTGGGGGTATACCTCTTGTGTGCAACAGCTACCAACAATCTGCTATTGCACATGGTTTTGTGGATAGTGTTGGCGACGTCCGTGAAACATTTAGCGATATGTGTGCTAATGGAACAGGATGTCAATGTAGAAGCTACTTTGTTGTGTTGACATTGCACGGTTATGCAACACATGCTATATTTGATGATGAAGAAAGAAGAAAGTTCATGTATTTGGATTACATAAACATTCATGGTCTCAGCGAAACTGCTGCAGTCCAAATGATGCTTCAAGACCTTGAGCGCATATTTCGTAAGAGTCAATCATCAATGAGTAAATATGGATTTCCTGTACCCCAAGGGATTCCCAGTGAGCTGGAGGAGGCCATTATATATTGGAAAGATGATCGAATACTAGAACGACAACATCAGTTATTGGAACATCTTAACAGAACATACCCAAACAATCATGAGCAGCAAATGGCTTTTGACAGCATTATGGAATCTATACTTAGGTTCAAATTTGCGAATAGGGATGATCTTATCGAACATGAATTCCATTTCATTGGTGGTCCAGGAGGAACTGGAAAGTCAGCATTGTTCAGGAAGCTACATGCAGCATGTCGGTCAAATGGCATTCTAATAACAATATGTGCACAGTCAAGTCTTGCGGCATTATCTTTTGATGGCGCAACTACAGCTCATTCTCTATTCTGTTACCCAGTGGAAGACGAAGATGATATAGATGATCAAAATTTGCCAAAATGCAATTTCAAGAAAGAACGGTGTGACTTCTTATATGAGGTGTCAGTAATATTTTGGGATGAGTTCATATCTAATGATCGCATACTCATTGAGGCCGTTTTAGAGGAATTCAAAGTTAGGTGGAACTCACCAAGATTCTATGTGTTTGTCTGTGCTGGTGATTTTGCTCAGGTGTGTATTCATTTCGAATGAAATGTTCACAGTACTTCAATGTGTCTAACAACTCTATGCCAAAATATTAGACTCTTCCAATTGTAGCAGGTAATGACAAGAGTTCTATACTGGAAGCTCTAATATCTTCTAATGTCGACATTTGGGGTAAGTTTCATATGCACCCTTTGAAGACTAATATGCGTCTTGCTTCAGCCGCCGATGCAAGAGCACGCGGAGGTCCTATTACACCTGATGAAGCACTTCAGCTGCAGTATGCAGATATGTTAATAGATGTCAGCATGAACCGCAATTCTGACCAATGTATTGTTATGGAAAAGATTGATTTTGATATGTCCGTATTGAGCTTACCATTTATGAACTATCATACTGAAGTCGAAGAAGCTGTGGAGTGGCTGTATCCTGGAATGCAGTTAGATTTCAGTGCTACTATACTGTGCTCGAATAACAACAGTGTAGACATGTGGAATTCTATTGCTCAGAAGATGAATACTGAACAAGAACGCATTTTGCATTCCAAGGATAGTTTTTCTGAAGTGGACGACCCAAAAGGACACTTAAGGAAAATGCTTTCACCCGAATTTATGAATGGTTTCAGAAAGTGTGGGATACCTGATCATAAGATGAAACTGAAGGTAAATGACATTTGCTTGGTTACCAGAGCTATTCATGGCCTAGGCATTGCAAATAATTCAAGAGTACGTATTGTCGGTTTGCACCCACACTGTGTTGAAGTGCTAACACTTGGTGACTATGATGGACGACTTATAAGAATCCCACGTATATCATTCAAATTCAGATTACCCTATGGGAAGTCATACCAGCTCACTAGAATGCAATTTCCTCTACGACTTGCATATGCTATGACCTATAACAAGAGTCAATCTCAAACTCTGGTCAAAGTGTTACTTGACATCACGTCGCCACCCTTCAGTCATGGACAGCTATATGTTGCATTGAGTCGAGTACGAGATTGCAGAAATATCACCATATACCTGACGCAAGAACAGCTGAAACTATCACCATATGATCTCAACATTCTGATGCCAACAGTAAACAACATTGTATACCAAGATGTCTTGGCTCTTAACAGCTAAAAATATACCAAAACTAATCAACATTGTATTTGTGAGCTGTTATGGGAAACCTGCTTTTGGATTCAGACCTTGAATTGTCAATATGCATTACCAATAGATTTACGCCTGATGACGTAACTTGACCCACCTCGTATGCGGCGGCAGTGGCCGGTTCGCCGGCACGCATCATAATCCTGCAAGTGATCACTTCCTAGACAAGTACGCCGCCGTTACCAATGCGGTTTTTGGCAATCGGCGCGGCTACCCACACCTGACACTTTGAAAGAACATTATTTGTGTCATTGATAGCGGCATATGGGCTGGGAGCACAACCTTCATCTTTAGCCGACATCGCCATCAGTTAAAAGAAGGACAGAACATGCTCCACAATATCAAACAACAGAACAATAGAACAATAGAATGACAGTTGTCTGTCATAATGATGCGTCGTTCTGTCGCGCTGTCGTTCTATCAATCTGTCGTTCTGTCGTTCTCTATCATTCTGTTGTACTGTCGTTCTGTTGATCTTCGTCGATTTTGCATGCCGCCACGAGGGGAAGTTTAAAGTCATGAATGAATCCGCCGATGCTCACCTTACCGCGGCGGCGAGTGGTAGGGGGTAAATGTTGGCAATGAAAGTACGTTCCAAGACTGATGCCATAAGACAACCATTCTTATAAGACTCATTATATATGATTGACATTTGCACTTAAGGTAACAGCAATTAAAACCATAAACATAGATATCTCCGTACACAGAACATTCATCACAAAACTAGATCAGATCTTCCAAGTCAGAATCAGCTCTTTGAATTGACTCCTGAAATATTGCGTTCCTTGCCTCTTCAAACAAAGCTGTTATAAAATATGAGTCTAAGTCCGCCTCTTGGCTTTCAGTTAGATCAATTTTGATAACGTCAACCTTTTCTCCTTCAAATGTGTTATCTTCAATAACAGCCCGAGCTATTTTGTTCGCATATGCAACGTGAGCTGTCATGGGAAAACTGCCTTCAGATTCAGACCTTGAATTGTCAATGTGCAATACCCATAAATTTACACCTAATGAGGAAGTCTTGACCCACCTGGTAGTCAAGTTGGTAAAAGGCTTAAATTCTAATCCACCAAAATAGATGCGAGCATCGTTCCTGTTGGATAGGTCTTTGACAAAGTCTTTCGCATTGTAAAAGTTTTCAAATGCCCAACCATATGGCTCGCTATTTGTTCTAACCAATGGTTTAATGATGTGAACATTTTTCTTTT
Organism: Cyclostephanos invisitatus; assembly: GCA_036939675.1. NCBI lineage: Eukaryota > Bacillariophyta > Thalassiosirophyceae > Thalassiosirales > Thalassiosiraceae > Cyclostephanos > Cyclostephanos invisitatus. The sequence goes on from JALLBA010001794.1 coordinate 5,969, forward strand.
CATCGACAATCTTCTTTGTAGATGGGCTGTACGGATTACGGTTTTTCGAGGTGTCTTTATTCTTTCCGGGAGACTGCTTCGAATTACTACCAGCAGTAGCTTTAAGTGGAGGTGCAGCCTTCGTCATTATAATTTAGATATCGCTATGCTATGCGGGAGAATTGAGGATGGTATAATTTTATCTGTGCCAAGCTGAATTATGTGATATTGGTAAGTGTCGATAGGATAATAGTCTCTAATTTTCAAAATCGTATGGCCGCCAAGCTGTTCTGTCGTTCTATCTTTCTGTCATCCTTTCGTTCTGTCGTTCTTTCATTCTGTCGTTCTGTCGTTCTGTCGTTCTGTCGTTCTGTCGTTCTGTCGTTCTGTCGTTCTGTCGTTCTGTCGTTCTGTCGTTCTGCCGTTCTGTCGTTCTGCCGTTCTGTCGTTCTGTTTTTCTGTCGTTCTGTCGATCTGTCGTTCTTCGTTCTGTCATACTGTCGTTCTGTCGTTCTGTCGTTCTGTCCTTCTGTCGTTCTGTCGTTCTGTCATTCTGTCGTTCTGTCTTTCTGTTGTTCTGTCGTTCTGTCGTTCTATCGTTCTGTCCAATCCCGCCATTCCATTCTGGTCAATAATTGCACTTTATGCTTTACTGAATCTCTGTGGCCACGTAGGCTACTCATACAATACCAGTTACCTCCCTTACTATGCTATGTAGTAGACGATAAGATCTCAAGTCATGAGCTCTTCTTGAGATCGGTAGACCGATTCCCCTAGGATCGATTGTTTCTGCACTCCATACCATTCGCAACAGATTCCACATTCCCTTGCTCTGGCGATCCATTGCATAGCCCTGCCTTATCGCGATCAGTCATTAATGTCGTCATCAAAATTAAAACAGAACCCATCCTTCGTGCCTTGATGGCGATCTTCGTCGTAGCCTTTGACGTCCATCCATAAATAATTATGGGTAACAAACACGCCATGGAGCGCGATGCAGCAAATGCGAACGAAAAAGATGATATGGAAACGTCTAAAGTAAATTCAAATGACGCTATTGACATTGAACGTGTTAAAGGCAATGCCGTTGAGCAGCCTTTTGGGGGGAAGTCTGGTGGTGATCAGATGTGTCGCTTCCCAAATACCGGAGGACTTCACCACACCGCTGGAGATGCACCCTTCGAAACAACACAACTAATGTCCAAGGACGATCATAAGAGTCAAAAAGCACATTCAGAATCATTGAACATTAATTACGTTAGAAATGGAACCACTGCTATGGCAAATTCCATACATCCATCTTGGTGTCACGTTCATAATTCCGACACGCCTTCGTCGGTAAGGACACGTGTGGCCTCATCTGCATTTATGAATAGGAAATCAGCCTCTCGAAAAACAAAACACAAGAGATGCATCAATTCCAGTCGGAAACGTAATAAGCAAGTTCGTTTTCTAAAAGAGGTGCAGGTATGTAACATCGCATCTTCCAACAATATAAAGATGTATTCTTCAGATTATATCAAGACAAACATTGTAGTATGCGATGGAAGTGATAAGATTGAGAATGCAATACAAAAACGTACAGTTGGCAGCAACGTTGAAATTTTAAGTATACGCAATGGTGATTTATGGGTCGCTGATACGTTAAATGCTATACTCGGTTTACGCTTTACTTCTCCAAGTGACAAATTTCCGATATTCATAAGACTGCCAAGAACGGAATCATTACATATAATGAACGATGGACAAAAGGCATGCAGTGCTATGAGATCCTGCGCCTCCGCACAAGTGAGTTCGCTGTCGAGAGGAAAACGTAGCCATGTGTTTACCGACTTAGAAAATAAATACTGTTGTGTGGGGGCACAGCCTGGAAGAAATCAAAGGGGTGTACAATCCGGTCATTACAGGTTGGAACAGGGCTTCGAAAGCAAAGATTGGGATACCTTGCAGAAACTTCTTAAACGTGCCGAACACGCATTTGACAAATACTTGGACACAGATGTTATACGACACATTGCATGTGCGCGTACAAGAGTACCCTTCAAAACAATGGAGCCATCACCATCATCATTACATCAAGCGCCTTCAAGATATTACAATGGAATCGGATTTGGTATAAATGTATTCCTACGATGCCATATAGACCATGATTTCACCATGTCTATCGTTCAAGTTCACATCGAAAATCATTCTTACCAAGTGGACGATAAGATTGTATGTTATTTCGCATTCCCCAGGATTGGTATAGCAGTAGCACTTCGACCTGGTGATTTTCTGCTATTTAATCCACAAGAACCACATTCAATATCATCCCGATGCAGGGCAGAAGATGAGTTATTTTGCGTCTCATATTATCTTAAGACCGCTGTAGTCGGTCTCAACGATAATAACGACTTAAGGGTGTAATCATGTAATAAAATATAACATGAGTTTTAAATTAAGTCCGCACATCATCTTCTATCCAGCCATCCCCTCTGCCTTATATGGTTTTATGCGCATGTGACAGCATAAAGAAGATAAGTTGATAGAACAAAAGAGAATGAAAGAACGAAAGAACGATAGAATGACAGAAGGACAGAACGACAGAACGACTGAACAGATGAGTGTCCGTCAGAACACAGAACACAGAACGACAGAACGATAGAACGATAGAACGATAGAACGATAGAACGACAGAACGACAGAACGACAGAACGACAGAACGACAGAACGATAGAACGACATAATAACGATAGAACGTCAGAATAACGACAGAACAACGACAGAACAACAGAACGACAGAACGAAAAAAAGACGGAACGACAGAACGACCACTGTTTTATCAAAGTCCAGCGATAAATAATGAAAATAGAGTGTATATTATTGGCTCCATGGGGGCATGCAGCCAATTAAAAAATAATAATTTATTATCGTTCCGCACTTCTGGAACGAGAAACGAAATGAACGACACTCAGAATTCAAAAGAGACGGGTGACAATGCCCTTCCAAATGAACAAGGTCCGACCAAAAAACCGCGGCTACCATCAAGGACATGTAGAGTTAGTGGTTGTACAAGCTTTAAACAGGCCTGGACTGATGGACGTTGCAAAAATTGTAACAAACTGAACTTGGAGCCCCGAGAGGGGTACATCTACAAACGCAGCACTAAGGGCAACAGGGGCAGGGGCGGTGACAATAAAAGAAGCATCGGCCCAGAACAGGTAAATCAACATGGAGAGGATAGTATTCTCCTACAAAACGAAGACTCCGCAGCGACAACGTCTCCTTCCCCCTTTAGCGAAATCGGCCTTAAGGGCAACGGGGGTAAAGGCGGCGACAGAGGAAGCACCATCGGCTCTGAACAGGTCGAACGACTTGAAGGGGATATAGGGTTGCATGATCTAGAGCACAAAATAAGGGACGGTGACGGAGACGGAACGGACAACCATGGCGGCAACGGAGGCAAGGGCGGCGACAATAGAAGCACCATCGGCCTTGAACAGGTACAAGATCATACAAAAACAGCTCTTCATCCCTCCAGCAAAGTTCGCAGCGTGGGCCGGACCATATACACGGAACGTATGGATGCAACGACACTCCGAAACGACGACAATTACGAATACAGTCTGAAAGTAATTGTGGGAAAACTAGAAAATGAAATCATCCAATTGAGGAAGAACAATGCTCATCTCGAACAAGAAATGCAAGAATTGAAATCAGGCTTTGTTGATTTGAAGTATCATTTCGACAAGTTAACGTCAGAACTAGTAGTGACGAAAATTTCATCTCTCGAGGATTATATTAGCCTCCCAAAAAAGCCTCAAGAAGCGACCAATGGCCGCTTATCTCTTTTCATGTCTTCAGCAACCAATGAGAACGATTTACCAACTCGACAGTCACAGCGAGGTGTCAACCCTCCGCAAAAAGGACTACAGAACAACGGAGTTATATGCTTTAACAATGCATTATTTCAAACGTTTGCAAGCCTTCGCCATCTTACCACATTGATGAATAATCCTCCACAATACAGCAAAGAAGCTTATCCACTCAATCATGCGTTTTGTACAATATTAAATTTGATGGTATCGCAAGAAGTTGGTCAAAGTCCTACGTTAGATCCATCTTCCTTCACTAACCTCTTTTTGAAGAATCGTACAAAGTTTGCTGATGTACAAAGTAAGTTCAGTTGACACATTTCAAATAATGTCAATGATTTATCATATATATAAATAACATTTCAATTCTCTCGTTCCAGACGACGTGAATGAATACCTTATTATGTTAAAAGAAGATCTAATTAAGGAGATGAGTTACCACGACGCAAAAGACGACGTACATGAGCGTGAATGGAAACAAACCATGACCGCCTTCTGGGATATGTTTGAGCATGGAACATATGTAACTACCGTTACGTGCACAAAGTGTGATAATACCTCTCCTACAGAGGGGCTTTTTGAAACTCTCATTTTGTATTTGAACGAGACGTTTCATCGTTCCCCAGAGAAGAAAACCAACTCCTGCACTCTTGGAGATATGCTTTTGCACAGACAAAGAAATGAAAATGAACTAGATTGGGCTTGCACAAATTGCAAGGCGGCAGTCCGCAATGCAAAGACAAATTTTCTCGTTACTCAGTACCCAAAAATCTTATATATCAATATACATCGTGGATCTAATGATGATAAACTGATCGACACGGCTGTGGATTTTCCCGTTGAAAATTTTTATCCGTACAATTTGTTGGGACAATTTGACAGTACAAATGGTGGAGTTAGATACAACCTCGTCGGATCGATCTATCGTTGCTCGAAAACGCGACATAAGGGTCATTTTTATGCGATATGTAAAGATGACAGTTCAGGCGTGTGGCATCAATATGACGATCACGAAATTACAATGTCGTCTTTACAAAAAAAAAACAAGAATGGTATGACAATATATGTACCACTTCAGCGTGCTATAGATGTGTTGGTTTATGTACAACAAGATCCTCCAATATATCAGGATGACACATCATCACTATTTTCTGGCGTAACTACAACCATACAGCAAGTCGATAGTAATTCTTCAGGGAAAATATCTTCAGTGACGGGTGGTGAGTACGATACTAACTACAATTTGAGAGAGGACAATATTACGGTATGTAATCAATCGAGTTTGGCCAACATACATATTTATTAATCTTTACGTTATATCTAAAAAGACGCATTTGTGAATGAACATTGAAGCCTTTGGATTTCAGATCGAACATAAATTGTGAAGATAGTTCAAATGTCGTTCAACGTCTGATTCACAATTTGGATTCCCTTGAATCTATAACAACTACTGGAAATGCAACATGTCGTCAAGGTAAAACAAACGTCGAACCGTAAATATTATACATCATTTTCCGTGATTGCTATGCATGTATACGATTCATCTTGAATTATACTCATTAACCTACCGCATACCACTCCTATGCTAGGTCATCATGTCACAATACAATCACCTAACATGATGAATGACTCTGACGACAATGGATTGTGGTTTGCGCCAAAGTGTCCCTCAAAGAATGATACCCCAAGCAAATGCTTCGATACGAATCTCATAAAAATATGCTTCCATATTATTCGAAGAGTGTCGTTATGTCAACTTGGACAATACGTAATTTTTCCATCAAGATGGTGGCACAAAGGATACTACACTATTAATTCAGGGCTAATGTACATCACAGCGCAGCTATTTTGCACTGCCGCCATGAGACTGGACAGTTCTTCTGGACACCTTAGAACACATAATGTGAAGTTGAAGCAAGGGAAATTAGCAATTGAACAGANTGGACAGTTCTTCTGGACACCTTAGAACACATAATGTGAAGTTGAAGCAAGGGAAATTAGCAATTGAACAGATGATGGGTCTATCGGATGACTTATACAATAATTGGGACAGTATCTATTCCGATTCGAAGTTTCGTCCATCCAAGGCTTTTAACGGTGAAGTAATCGATAGGAGCAACAACAGACATCTCAGACAGGAAACCTTTCGGAATATACCCCAATTGAATAGATTAGTCAGAACTTTGGAGGCTGCCCACAGTGACTTGTGTGTTCATAGCGTTTGGATAATAAGGAAGACTAAAGGGAACATGGGATTTCAGGATTGGCATAGAGACTTTTATTTGAGTACAGGCGGTATTATTGCAACAATAGTGGTCAACGTTGGAGTATATAATCTTGATCATGGATGTCAAGACTTTACGTTAAGCTAAGAAGTAAAGTGATATCAAAAACTGAACCAGTCCCAATCGCATTTCCATTTGGGATACTGCGCTTTACCAAAAATTTCATCCTTACGCGTCCGTCCAACAAAGTGACGACGTCTACTCCTATTGAGAAAACTGG
>JALLBA010001795.1:0-11128 GCA_036939675.1 Cyclostephanos invisitatus
AGCTCATAATTTTCACTTCCTGACCTGGACTACATGTCAACTCGTTTACACTCGTAACAGTCCATTTCCAGGAGAAGTTATCCACCAGCCTAGGTCACAGACAAGGAGTTTCCTGGCGGAGGCCTACAAGGTCTCGAACAATCTGCGATCTGGGCGAAGTGCCGGGTCGCGGTTGCCCGACAGCTACCCCCCATCAAAGGCGAGTGTTGTCCCTTCGGACGAGTCGGAGTATGACGGCTCGGTCGAGGATGGGAGGAGCGCCGCCAAACCAGGCGATTGCATCGTCTCGTGCTCAGATAAGGAGGGCGCAGATGAAGAGGAAGACTTCGTGCTGGCCGTTGCCAGCCCAAGTTTCTTCGAAGGCAACGATGCTGACGATGATACCGGTGACGCTGCCAACAGCGCTGCCGACGACGTTGACGATGTCAATGACGGCGACATCGGAGATGGGCACCATGATCCCGCGAGATCAACACGTGGCGGCAACGACGACAACATCGACTAAGACACCGGGGGCCACTCTCCTAAGGCGCGGGCACCCCAGGGCACGATTCGTTGCGAGGGGCGCCGCAGTCCCACGAAAGCGACGGGACAGGCGGCATCCACCCGCCAGTTACTCCCTCTCACCATGACCAACGAAAGTGAATGCAACGAGGACGACTCGTACGAAGGCACAAGCGACGAGGACGACTCGGACAACGCCCGGGTCCCAACCGCTGCCCGCCAACACTGCCGTCGCAGCCCCACGAGTATGCCTCGGGCAACGAGATCCCCGAAGGAATCTCGGGGATCAACATCCCCGGCATTGAGAAGGCAGGTAGCGGGGCCAGGAGGCAGGACGATGCCAGACCCCCGAAGCCCCCGACTCGGCATGGAGTATCTCCAAGACCTCATGAGGGTCCCCGGGACGGCGGCTTACTGTTTTGCCACCATCACGGTTGATCCTGATGAAGATTATGCCTGGGTGGATGCTTTCAGCGCCTTTTCCACTACCCTCCGAGAGGAGGACAATGGGATGGCGGCGCTTGACCTGGCGCTGGCACACCAGGGCCCAACCCAGGCATATCTCTCCATTGACCTTGAGGCAAGTTGTTTCGTGGTCCTCCACGGCCTTCGCCGATGGCCTGCTGCCATAAGGAGCATCAACGCCGGACGAATTGTTGCGTGGGTGGGCGAGGCAGTTGATGACGGGCCACCGGACCTCTGGCGGCTCACGGACGAGGATGCCCAACTGCTCCAGGCAATGCCCTTTGCTGAGATCGACTTGCGTCAACTCACCCTATTCTACAGCGCCGATGCCAACAAGGGCACCTTCTTTGGGGTGGGCAACCACAGCCAGCACAAGTGAAGGTGGGTCAGCTGGCTGATTCCCCTTCCACCAGTCTGAGCCCCGTTCTTTCTGGATTATCCCCAATTGGGTGTCTGCTTTTGTCGGATCATGTTCCTGATTCACTCCGTCCCGGAAGCCAAGGCGGAGAACTCCGATACCTGGCTAGTCAGGCTAGTCAGGTGGCCTGTGCCTGCCACCGCACGAGCAACATCGTGCCTTCAAGTGCGTTGGCCCTCAATTGGGCATGCCTCGCCTGGTCCAGGCCCAACCTCATGATGAGCACCCAGGCGTGGCACGACATGCGGGACGGGACTACCGGCGACTATGGCGACGACGACCACCGTACCAGCCGGACGAACCCACCGGCCCACGCGGATGATTTCATGGCGCTATACCACAGTAATAAATGCCGCCGGCTTGGCTCAGGCGGCCCTGCCCAAGACACGGGTTTGAAGACAGCCTCAGGCCTGGACAAGCACAGTGCCCAGCAACGGCCAAGTAAATGGCCGCCCCAGCAGCCAGGCCGGCACCAAGGAGAGCCCCGCCAGCATGAGACCCGCCTGCCGTTGCCCCCGGCTCAACCCCGAGTGCACCCGCACGACCTGGCATCGACGATTGCGGCGATGTTGCAGGCACAGTCAGCAGCAAACGCTGCCAGCCTTATTGCCTTCACCACGGCCACGGCGCAAGCCCTGGCCACCTCAGCGGGGGCGAAAAGGCGTCAAAACTCACCCCGGCACGAATGCTGATCCTCCAGGCGTGCACAGGGAAGATCGGGATGGCGCCCTTTGTCCCTCCTCCAGTCTTTGCGTCACTGGCAATGGATGGAGGAACCGCGGACGCCCTCGGCCTCACCCTCTGTCATCTGCTGCAACCCGACGGCCTCAATGCACGTCACAGGACACAGATCTACGTTACCCCACAACTGATCCAAACAGTGAAGAGTTTCAACTTCCCGGCGTCTGGTGACAAGTCGTTTGCTGGATGCTCAAAAGGCATCACTGTCTTTGCCGTGCCTTGGCGCTCACACGAATCCATGACAGAGGAAGCGGCAGAGGAAGAATGCTACCAACAGTCGACTCACAAGACAGCAGCTGACATCCGCAAATTCCCCTCAGGACCCAAGGTCGAGATCCCCTCGGAACTCCTCGGACTTGCCCGGCTTTGCAACAACTACTGCAAACTCCTCACAGTCGTTCGGGCACAATTGTCCACACCTCATCCACGTCCTGGCCATTCGTAACGGGCTCGAGCTTCATGAACACGACCTGGAAGCAAAATTGACTTGGTCACTCTGTCTCCACCTCCTGTGGCGAATCCATGACGATGCCCGTCAGTTCTTCACGGCGTGCGAATGATGGGTGCCCGGGAGCCCTGCCCCGAGGTCAACCCTTGGGGGACGGTCGACCGGCTCACCGACGACTGCTTCATTGCAGAATGCCTCACAGTCCCGGCCGCGGCTCTCCTTGGCCCGGCCATGACGCCACGGTCAGGAGGAGCGGCTACCACCGCCCGACCAGGACCGGGACATGGCATCAAACCGACCACGAACCCGTCCATTCCTCCTCTGTGTCGGCCCCAAGTTGACCTGTTCAATGCCGCATTTCCAACCATGTCTTTCATGAGCCTGGTAAAGAGGGGCGGACTGAAATATTCTGACCTACAGGTGGGCAACAAGGGCGATTGCTCCAGCTTCAGCCTGCTTGGACAGTGCACACCCGGATGCCCATACAATCATGCCATCTGCACGGTTACATCTGACCAGCAGTTGGCTATCACTTCTTCCCTCAAAGCTGCAATGGTGACTTTAAAAAAGCCTCGGACAACAGCCCCGTCAACAACAAGGACCGGTGTGGCCTGACAGGGCACCCCGGTACCATCACCGGGCGGCCGGAGTCTGTCACCTCCCACAAATATTGCAGCAGTCCCTGTGCCTTGGTTCAAAATACTTGGCCCATCACTGTCCAGTCATGACAGTCAGGGGTACACATCCTCCAATCGGCGCCGTCCAACGACCGAATTACTTCAGGGCCGAGCTTTTATGGGTTTGTACTTCAGTGCCGACTGGTGCACCCCATGTGCAGAGTTCACACCTATCCTCACTGACTTCTATAAGAGGCGGAATATACCGGGTGGTCGCGGCCTCCTGGAGGTGGTCCTTGTCTCTCACTGCAGGACCAAGGCCAACACCGAGCAATATTTTGCCACCATGCCCTGGACAGCCATGACTCATTCCAACTCCACCGGAGCGAGAGGGCGGGACCTTATGACCATGTTCGGAGTAACCACTATCCCAGCCCTTGTGCTTTTAGATAATGCGGGAGCACTTACATGTGCGGACGGGCGCAGGCAGTTGGTTGAAGATCCCACCGGGATCATGTTCCCGTGGAGAGCGAACTCTTCGTTACCCCCACGGTTAGCACCCCAATGCACGGTGCCTCCGGGGCAGCCCCCATCCTTCAGCAACCTCCCATGCCTTACCCCGTCAAAACGTCCGACTAGAAACCCTACCGACAACCCAACCTGCAAGCAGGTCTCTACACCCCGCCCTGGCGGTCCCCCCAACACGCGCCACGGGTCCCCCGCTCCAGCTTTAGACATCCTACAATCAGGGCCAATGGTGGTGGAGCCCCAAACAGAGGGCGATGGTAGTAGTGATCCGGCAACACCCGCAAGCACCAGTTCAATACAACGGTCCCCAGCTAGGCAACTTAACAAGCGTCCACCACAGCAACCACACGCGGCTGCTGCGATTCCCGCCCCGGTCGTCTCACGGGGGAAAGGCGCAGTTTCATTTTCCCTCCCTCCTGATAAGGGTCACAACGATACCCTCACCCGGCGGGGACGTACAGCTATTCGGCAGTCAGAGACAACCTCGTACGCATTCACCAAAACACAACTCGCCCTTCTAGCTGCTGCCACGGCCGGGGCGCACGGCGCCAACCACCTAAACCCCCCCCCCTCTCCTCCGAATCGCTTGGTGTCACCGGCCCAGATCAACCCGGCAGCTGCCCAACACCTCGCATCAATGCCTGCAGACGATGCATTTGTCCCCCGCAAATTAATGGCCGCAACTGACGGGCCCAGCAAAGGTAAGCCCCGTTCCCTAATGCAACCCCAACCCCTCGCCAACGTGCACCCGTTCACTCCTACGATGAAGACCTGGCGCCATGGCATCGAGGTGGACTGCGGCCCAGACTGGCCATGGGACGTGATTGAGGCGGCGGTCGAATGGGGCCCCACCCCACGGCATGCACCACTGACGCATACGACCTGTTCAAAGAAGATATCGCATACCAAGTCACGGCTGGGTTCAGCACGGTTATGCTGTGGGAGGACATCAAGCAGCTCCACCCCAAAAATCTTAAAATATCCCCGGTGGCGCTCATCCCACAGGTTGGACGGCGTGGACGCATTATCCTGGACCTCTCCTTCCCTGGCTTTCAAAAGGTCATTGGGGTTGTTACCATTACACAACAAAGTGTCAATAGCACTACAGTCCTCACTGCACCCTCCATTCCGGTTAAAGAGATCGGCAAAATGCTGCCACGTCTACTACACTACATGCGGGATACACCGCGCGGCCTCCACATCCTGTTTTGCAAATTGGTTATCAGCGACGGTTTCTGGCGGCTAGTGATCAGGGAGGAGGACTGTTTCAACTTTGCTTATGTCCCCCCCCAACCCCCCGGGGAACCCCCCAGACTTGTCATCCCAGCGGCAGTGCAGATGGGTTGGGTCGAGAGCCAAGGCTTCTTCTGCACAGTCACAGAATCCGCCCGTGACCTCGCGGCGCACTTTGTCAATCAAGCTGTCTCCCCCCCTAAAGACCCTATTGAAGCTCAAATGGAAATCACGGATGTGCCGTTGTGCGGGTGCACTGACAATCCCTCTAAACTACTCCAGGTCTATGTGGATGACTTCTGCTACGCAGCCACACAATTGATAGATGGCTCACACATCCCCACCATCCGCCGAGCTGCCATCCATGGCATCCACGCCCTCTTCCCACCCTCATCTGTTACCGGTCACGAGGGGGGGAAGGAGCCAATCTCGCAGAAGAAATTAGCCCAAGGCGATGGACATTTTGAGCCTACTAAGGAAATGATTGGCTTTGTCTTCGATGGTATCAGACGTAAGGTCCGCCTGCCTGCATCGAAGGCGCGGGCATACATCAAGGAGGCGCACAAGGTCCTAACAAAAGGCGGAGTCAGACAGAGTGGTGTGAGAGAAGAAATGTTTTTGAGCTTTGGCCGGTCGTGATGCGACGTCGGCCATTATGTTGTCCGTGCCCGGTACGTAGACCGTGATGAGCCTGCCTGCGTGGTGACAGTGAAGCATAAAAGCAAGTCCCCGGAGGAGGCGGCCGGCCGTAGGTGTATTTGCTTTTGACGCCATTTTTTCCACCCAGCTGACCGTAGGGGTGTTATCACAGAGGATGCCCAGTGGGGCATGCTTGATCTTAGGTGCTCGATCCAATATCACCCCAATAGCTAATACTTCTGCTGCAAGTTCAAGGTCCGAGTTGGTGATGCCACCGTGAGGGTTGGCTTTGGAGATAACGTCGGAGGCAATGTCCGGAGGAAAAGCTGTTCGCCATACAACTGGCGGCATGTGGTCTGTCAACAAGAACCCCCGTTACCGGACGACCAGTCATGGGCTATGGCAACAATCCCACCGTGGGTGAAATCCAACGTCTTCGGAATGCTGCGTGGGACGCGATTAGCACTGCTACAGTGGACGGGCCCGAATGCGAAAAGTACTGGAAAGCATGGACGACACACTGTCATCGCTACTACGGCACATCTGGCTGTTTACAAACGGCTGAAAACATCACCGATCGCCTCCTCACATTTGCTGTCACCGTGCGGGAAGGTCAGTACGGCCTTGGAGCAACTGTCCAGGTTCAGTCAGTTGAAAGAGCTCTCCGTCATGTTGCCCAAAGAATCGTTCTGAACGGACATCCGGACCCCCGCAAATTGTCACCTGCACAGCAGCACCTTGACCTCCCTGTCTCCAGATTGCTGAAAAGCTACCGTGATGACAACCCAGCGCCCCAACCAAAGTTGGCCCTTCCTGTGTCAACCATTGACGCTATTTCTCGCAACTATCGGTGGACTGAGCACCAGCATGCGGCGGCTGACCTAGTCATCATTGCCTTTTTCTACCTCCTCCGAGTCGGGGAGTACACGTCACCTGCCTGTCACAGAAAGCAATGCACCATCTCACTGCAACAATGCGACATTCGACTCTGGAAGAATGGGGTCTTGCTTGATAACTCAGCCGGGCTCCAAACCCTCCTGCGAGCCGATAGCGCAACTATATGCATTGCAAACACCAAAAATGGCACCAAAGGAGCAGTGGTCCACCACGAAGCGTTTGGCGGACAAACATGCCCCGTGGCAGCCTTGGCTCGACGGATTTCCAACATCAGTCCCGGCCTGAACTCATGCGGTCTGGATAAGGTGTACCACACCAATGGACGCTTGACCACAGTGACGGACCGTGACATTGGCATCGCGGTGCACTGGGGGGTCGTCTACGACGGCCTGCTCGCCAAAGGATACACACTTAATAGAGTTTCGTCTCACAGCCTCCAGGCAGGCGGCGCCATGGCTATGAAACTGAGTGGGGCCTCTGACAGTACCATCATGCGGGTGGGTAGATGGACGTCTCTGACTTACCTCACCTACATCCATACACAGATAGGCGCGCTGACGGCCGGATTGGCATGGAGAATGAGCGCCGCTTTCACCTTCCAGAATGTTGGTTAACCCCCCCCCCCCGTTGTGCATCATGTTAGCCGGGCCAACAGAATAAAGTCTGCAGGTCGGACGACCAAACGGCACCGGGCACCGTTCCCCCCATCGCCCGGACGTGGTTACCGGTATCTACTACCGCTCTTCCTCAGCACAGGGGATCCTGCTTCTGAGCGGACACTGTTGTCTTGAGCAGCCTGTGGCGGGCAGGACACAGCATCACCTCACACACCAGACCAATATCCAACACATTGGGCACGGGCCTGTGGCAAGGATGAGAATTGCGTTATCCCACACCGAGAGGCCCTGTCGCAAGAGGCCACGTCGCGAGAGGCACCTCCTGTCATAACAGTCCTGTCAGGAGCGCACGAGGCCACGCGAGGGGGGGACGCATCGCGAGAGGTTGCATCGCGAGAGGCTGGAGAGCCTGCTGTCACAGCGCAAGAGGCAGCAGCGCAAGCACCTCCTGTCATAACTGTTATGCTAGGAGCATGTGAGGCAGCATCGCGAGAGGCAGCGGCGCAAGTGGTAGCCGCGCAAGAGGATGGAGAGCCTGCTGCTGCTGTCATAGCACCTCCTGTCATAAAAGTCGTGCCAGGAGCGCACAAGGCAGCTTGGCGAGAGGCAGCGGCGCAAGTGGCAGCCGCACGAGAGGATGTAGAGCCTGCTGTCATAGCACATCCTCTCATAACAGTCGTTCCAGGTGCTCAAGAGTCAGCGGCACAAGAGGCAGCAGCGCGAGAGGCATCGACACAAGTGGCGGTGGCACATGAGAACAAATGAGCCCGCAACACTCCTCCTGTACATCGGTTGCTGAGTTATGGGTGTCGGTGTCAGTGGAGAGTGATTTTTACATCGCGTCGATTTTTTGGTGTTGGCTACAAAAAATGAACGTGGCGGTGGAGGGGGAGCGGCGCCGATGGTGTGAGTAGTCGCGGGAGGGTCCTTACCGAACTATATATTTTGGTGCAATCCGCCTGTGGTTGCTGAGTTATGGGTATTAGCGTTGGCGGCTCAGGGGGGGGGGAATAATATTTTTGAGAGGGGGTTTGTGAATAAATAGGTCGTCACTTCTTCGTTTTTTTATAGACAGTTGGCGAGAGATTTACAGTTCACAGAGGAATACTATGCGGAGTTTTCACATGGGAACACGTTCTACCAAAAAGGTAGAATTTCCATGCGCACTGATGGGGATAGAGAGAGAAAAGCCAGAACAAGAGCAAGAGTATGACCGAAGCCATTATTAAGGGGCATTTATTATGTGTTTTTGACTTGGTTGGGTTAACATTTTCATATGTGTATATATTCTGAACTTCGCTACCTCTCATGTGATCCTTCTTGTTGATATTTATTGTTGTATCGTTCCTTGAATATGTCCGGGGCTGGCTTGTGGACGATCGCGGGCATATTATTATTGCTCCTATTCGGCTTCTTATTCGACCTGCCCCCATTGGCGTTGGCGGACGATGGCGATTCGGCGGCACGACCCCCCTGACCTCGCGTCGACGACGCCGCGGACTCTAAAGGCGATGGGACGTCGACGGGACGCGGACGTCGTTGACGTTCCTGCCGCCGCCCTCGGCCGGACGCGGCATGCGCCATCGGGGCAGCCGACGTCGGCGCGTCGTGCGCGACGATCGGATTGACGTCGGCGTGTTCCGGCCGTTCCTGATACGGATGCTGCTGATGTTGCACCGGAAAGAGCTGAAGCTTCCCCAGATGCTGCTGATATGCGGGATGATGGGTGGGGGGCGGCGGATGCATGTAATATCCGGGAGGGGTGGCGACATTGGCATTCGCGATGGCCGATGGGCTCATCATCATCTGTTGCTGCTGTTGCATCTGGGGGTGCGGATGCGGATGCGGCATCACCAGGTGGACGTATCCCGGCGAATAGATCCCGGATGGATGATGATGGAGTGGAAGAGGAGGATGGGGGTGCATCATTACCGGTACGTGGTGCGCATGATGAGGATGATGACCGATGGGTACGGGCAATACCGCGCTCGCGGGAGACGACAGCAGGTACCCCCCCCCGACGACGGGAGTCGGCATGCCGATGCCGACGGGTGGTCCGCCCCCGAGGCGATGATTGGGCGGGGACGAAATCATCATCCGTCGAGGATGGGCATGTGGATGCGGTCCCGCCGACGATGCCGATGACGTATTCTCGGCCTGCGGCTGCTTCGGACGATGGAGGAGGACGGGGGACGACGACGACGACGCATTCGCGCCCCCCGCCGCCATCGTCGTCGACGGCGGAGGGGGACGAGTCGCAGCGGCGGCGGGCACGTGCGACGACGGGGCGGGCATGAAGCATCCGACGTGAAGGGGGGGGGGGGGCACCCCCGGCCCCGCCGACGGAACGCCCTGGGCGATGTCGTCCTCGTCGTCGTGCGTCGTTTGCTCGGTGGCGGGAGGGGGGTACGCCACGGCGACGACGCCGTGAGGGGGGGGGATGGGAACATGATACGACATCATCTGATAGAAACCGTCCTGCCCCACCAATGCCCCCCCCATCCCCCACTGCTCCTGCTGCTGAAGTGCCAATGGCATCGCATCCCCCCCTCCTCCCCCCCCCGGCAATATGGCGTGGTGATGCTGCACGTAGCCTCCGATGGCGTATGCGTCGTCGCACGCGTCGTCGATGCGCTCCTTCTCGACATTCGACCTCTTCGCCGCGTCGTTGGTCGACGACGACGACGACGACGATTCGACGTCCTCCCCCCTCCGCCCCCCGCTCGTCGAATGCATACGATGACGACGATGCGCCGATATCGTCGATCGGGAGGACGACGCGATGCCGCCATCGTCGTCGTCGACGGCCATCGACGATCCCGGAACGCGATCGTTTGTCCCATCACGACCACTCCCCCCCCCCCGCACGTCGGATATCCCATCGTCCTCCCCTCGCCGCCATTCGACGAATGCGTCGCGTCGTCGTCCCGTCGAATATCGGTCGTCGTTAGCGGTATGTCCCCGATCGTCGATGCCACGTCGCACATGACGTCCAGCATCGACTTGCGCGGATGCGACGACGTCGACGACGACGGTGTCGACCCTCCCCCCGACGCCGTCTCGACGGGGAGGGTCGGCATCGTCGTCATACTACCCGTCGCGTCGTTCGCATTCGCGGCATTCGTCTTCCTTACGTCGTCGTCGTCGACGTCGTTCGGCGGGACCGTGGAGGAGGATGGGGAGGAGGAGGAGGATGCCGCCGCGTCGACGCGTCGATTGCGAGCGCCCCCCCCCCATCGCGACCGTTCGTGACGATCGCGCCCATATCCCCCCGCCGCGCGGACGATGGACGATGACGAGTTTTTGCCGCCGCCCCGGGGAGTGTGTATCAGCCGCGGCATCGACCTGTCGCCGCTCCCGTCGCGCCCGCCGGGTCCGGGGCGGCGATTGGCATCGGCGATCCCGCCGCCGCCTCGGTTCCCGAGCGACGACGACGACGACGACGACGACGACGACGACGACGACGATGGCGGGATCGCCGCATCGCGGCCGTCGTCGTCGTCGTCGTCGCACGCGCCCGTCGATGGGGTCGTTACGGGTATGGTTTCCCCCGTCGCATTAGTACCACTGTCATTCGCGAGACGACGACGGCCACCGTAGTCATCGTCGTGGTCGTGGTCGTCGTCGTCCTCGTCCTCGTCCTCGTCGTCTTCATTGTTGTTGTTACCGACCCCCGCGTTGGCCGGGGCCGTGGCATCGCGACCATGGATCACCATAGGGACGACGTATCGCGCGAAAGTACGGTGGGGTAGTATATTGTCTCTTAGTTGGGATATTATGATTTCCCCTTTTGATATGTTTTTCTTTGATGTTGTCGCGCTCCTTACCTTGGATGGAGACACGAGATGATGAATAATGTGAGGACGATATTTAGGATTTATTTGTGTGGTGATTATATTGCTCCACTTTCGTGGCCCAAGACAGGTGCGCCGAGAACGTCTGGGGACGGGAAATGGGCTTTTCTGGGAACGACAGAACGACAGAACGACAGAACGACAGAACGACAGAACGACAGAACGAC
>JALLBA010001798.1:0-10441 GCA_036939675.1 Cyclostephanos invisitatus
GTCGTGGTGCAGTTTATGATCATGTGGTTGTTGTATGGAATGGTCAGGTGTTAGATTATGAGTCTGAATATATCTATAACTTGGCTGAAGACACACTGCAACAAATATGCGGTTATAACACAAGTTTCCGTAATGTAAGTTGTGGATATGGCATATTTCCATTTTCAGGAGTTAAGAGTAATTGTCCACACATTGAAGATTGGGGAATGAAATCATATTTTGCCAAAGATTCCAAATTACGAAAGTATTTTGTTCGAATGTAAATGTAAATTGCATTAAATTTGAATTATTCTCCTAAAGTATGCACTCCAGTTTCGTTTTGGAAGCACAACAATATCGCAATTACAGTTTTCCCCATCGTCGGGAATGGCACACAATGGATGAACAATTGATTCGATTGGAACAACGACATGTGACACCTCAAACTGACATCCAATTTCAATTGGAATGACAAAGTGTTTGATATGGTCGTCCCAACATAGATGTTTCTTGGCAAATTGAATCACAGCTTCATGTTTTCCATTAGTATAAATAAAACCCAAAATTTTTGATGGGTACATTCTCTCTAGATAACTGTCATTTTCATCCGAGTCCGCAAATTGGACCATTGCCCAATCATACCACTCTTGTCCTTGATATGATAGATGAAAGTAAAATATATTTTGTTCATTTTTTCCTGGACTAGTTATGATTGCACAAGTGTATCCAATTACTTTGGAAATGTTTTCTTCACTTTGTGTTATCTGCCTGTGTAGACATTTTACAAACACTGGATTCAGGCAAAAATTGTCGTTGTCTTTTTTCTCTTTATCATTTGAGTGCCAATTTACACAGACAGTATTTTCCCTGTTCATTTCGTCAATTCTGTCGTTGGACAATGTAATCTCATATTTACCTGATAGATCTATTTGCACATCATCATCATCATCATCTGTATTCCCTGCAATAGAACGATCTTCGTTGTATTCATTTCCGATTTGACAGGTTCTGTCATGTTCTATATTTAGTGTCTCAGCAGCACACAATGATAGAATCATGTAATAGTACTGTGTCAAAGTTTGCTGGGCAAATTCTGAAAGAGGTCGTAGTGTTTTTTGTCCTGCAGCTTTTACAAATATTTTGTGTGCTGCCTCTCCAGGTCCACAAAGAAATTCAATCCACTGCCCAAAAGTCTCATATATGTTTGCATTTTTGTTGCACCATGCATTTTAGGCAACTTGTATCCATTTGTATTATCATTATTCCGTGGAAAATATTTTTCAAAAATGTCAACACGGTGGCAATGGTAGGTCTTGCATTAATCACCTCCTCCTTATCATTGATGTCGTGGAACCATTCTTCCATTCCCAGATACATCTTTATAAAATAAATGAACTGTTTTCACTGGTCATTGTTTAAATGTAAACCAGCCTGCACGGCATGCAATTATCAACAAACAAAACAGATTTCCTTTTCGTTCGGATGATTGACATTTGGTCCCATCAATTAGCCCATTTCTTGTAGATCCTCATGGGAAATCACGTTCTCTTTGATGCTGAATTAATTTGGATACTTGTAGGTGTTGTTGATCAATGTGGTCTCTCCCTTTTCCCGCACCTAATTGATCACGCAACGATGCAAACATGTACATGATTAAACCACTTCCTGAAGTGTGTAGAAGTTCTGGAGGCATCATTTTGAAAGGTCCATGTACTTCGTCAGACAGTGGTAGATGAGGATGGAGCAGTGCATTTTTTATGTCATATCGAGATACTGATTTGAAAAAAGATATGCCATTGTCATTGTCATCTCTTTTACGTCTTCGTCCTTCACGGATATTGTCAAGTTTGATGTATTGACAACGAGGATTTGGTAATTCAAGCTGGTCAAACGAACACGTACAGTCCCGATAGGGTTGCTGGACACCTTCCCTATTTCCTGGGTACTGACCAAGCCATTTATTATTTCCCTCTGTGTCACCAATGAAGAAGTGTATCCATACTTTCACACGCACTTGTCGACCAAATACAAACAGATCAAACCCACCAGTTCTGTTGATGTCACATAACGATTTAAAAATGGCCGCTAAGCACGTATGCTCGTCTTGCAGTTTATCCTTAGTTAAACGTCTGTAAGCAAGACCCTTTTGAGCAGAAAGATTGGGTATGTATCCGAATGGTCTCCAAAACCTTGTGTTATTTCTAGCTGTCCTATTAAAAAGTGACAACGTGAAGATAACTGGTGTGAGAGCCAGTGTTCCATGGAGGTCAGTGTGAGACTTATCACCAAAAACAATTAATGCAACTGGCATAGATGGTAAGCCAGCATCATCAGGTTGACAATATCTGCTCCTAGCAGGTTCCCATGCATCACCGGTGTGGATTTCTCCATATTTAGAATTATGTGGATTGTTTGCGTCAACTGCACCTGTTAAAACATTACATCCTTCTGAAAAATTGGATTCATTCATAAGAGATTTGTCAGTCAGTAGATCTATAATCATGGCCTTTGTGTCAAACACAGGAACTGTGACTCGTGTATTGTCGTGCAATCTCACTGAAACATGCTTTGGCCGTAGTGCTTTTGTTTTTAAAGAATTTTCAAGTGATCGAATTAAAGATTTGCGTCTTGAAAGTTTTGATGATATTGTAAAATTAGGTGATGACGTATATTCATCCACAAGTTGGCAAATACCATCAAACGTTGCTAAAGTTGCACAATGTGTCATTATTAACTGAAACAACATTATCTCAAAATGGCGGTTGGCTGGATTTCTTCTTGACCAAGCACTTCGGTTAGCAAGAATCCTCTATGATTGAATTCTTGTCATTAATGTTGCTGTTGATGCTTATATCGTCTGTAGAAGTTGACTCGTCTGTGTGGTGATTGTTATCAGAAAATGGGCTGCCAAAGCAATTGAAATTGAATTCTTCGTTGGATAGTTGTGTCTCAGAAAGCAATGGATTCAATGCGATACTCTGGCTGTTGTCAATGGGATCGGGTGCTGTTTGTTGTCGGCTACTACAGTAGCGAATATGCTTTGCATATGCTCCTTTGCGTGTTAGTATTCGCTTAAAACAACATTCGCATTGTCGACTCATTTTAGTGTCGATTATAAAAACAATAACCTTGTTTAGACTAAATTTATTGGATCGTACCAAAAAAATATTGATTTGAATCAGAATTTTTTATGATTCGTAATCAATTTTAAATTATATAAGAACATTTTTTGTTAGCTACATAGAAAAGCAATTTCTATTTACAAGAAAATTAATGTGAACATTGATAAGATAGGAACTAGTATAACCAATTCAAAATAGTTGAGCGAAAAAATTAAATTTCTGTGTCAAAATTTAAAAATGAGAATTTTCTCATAAAGTAGTAGGAGTGTACACCTGACGGTTTATTTCTCGTAGGAACCAATAGAATGTGAGAAAGAAGAAAGTAAAGGGGTTCGTTTAAACAGAAAAATGAGAAAACCCTTTGCATTAACTTGCCTTATGAATGATTCAAAATACGACACGAGAACAAATGACCACAAAGATCACTAGCAAAGATTTACATAATCATCATAAATTATTATAATTCAACAATGAATTACAGGGACAGCAAAAACAAGGATGATGATAGTAGCCAGGAAGGATTAAGACGGAACAGAAACTACATTGAAGATAGTCGTTGCGACCATGGGGTAAACAGAAGTAACGAGAGACGGAGTTATGACAAAACACGCATTCGTACTATGGATGACCATTCCAAAGAACAGCTCTCTGATCATTCAGAAAGGAGACAGAATGAAAGGAGGAGTCATCCGGAGCATTGGGAGGGGACGGAAGATTGACGAAGCCAGCATCGGGTCGATATTGATACTCAACGGACCCTTGCTGCAGCCGATCGGCATATTCAACACTTGGAAAACGAACTTGCAGAGATGAAGAATATGAACAAGAAACTAAAGGCGCAGGTGAGTGATTTCCAAAATTCGAGAAATCATTGTATCAAAAACTTCGTCAAAATCATTATATTCGGTGTTAGCTAGGTGGATGGCAAAAGGATAACAATATTAGCTTAGGGGGAACAGAGGAGGTGGAGTCAAACAACGGACACGACAACGATGAAGAGGAGGGATATTTCTCGGATAAGGGAAACAACACACTTAGCATCTTTTTTGCAAAGGAGGAAAGGGAGAGGATGAAGAGGAATGGCATCGATGTAAACAGTGAAAACGATGATGACAATGGGGTAGATATGAGAAACAAGAGAGGTAAGCGGTGAAATGGAAGTCGGGATGAAAGAGATGGTGATGATGTAAACAACAACAGCAAAAGAAGGAGGAATAAGGGCAGGGTGGACAGCAGAGAAGCAAGTCAAGGTAGCAACAATGATGAGAGTACAGTGATGCGAGGAAGGCGAGAATCCAGGGAGAACAGAGTTGATTCTCCAGCAACAAATATAAGAGGAGACGTAGTAACAAAAGAAACTGAATAGGAGTGATTATTAATGTCATGAAGTAAATTACGAGTGATCAGAATGCATTATAAGTTATCAGTAAAAAATTATATGTATGAATAAAAATAAATTGTAACACATACATATAATCACACAACGATACAATAAAACGCATTATGTACCAATTAATTGGATCAGCATTCACATACCTTACTCTGGTAAAAATTAATGGTGATTGCGAAACAATTAATTTTGTTTTATGAATTGCAAAATATGTTGATAAAATTAATTGGATCGGCGTACACATACCTTACTCTGGTAAAAATTAATGTTGCCAGATCAAAATTTTCTTCTTCAGAGGTAAATTCGGCCCAGCTCTTTCTTTGATGCCAACGCCTCAGGCAGCAACCTCTCTTTCTAATTATTGACACTCTATGCTTCCGGAGGAAATTAATAATCAAGTTATGGAGCACACGACCCACCAAATCATCATCAACAGAATCCAACACACACTGCCGCAATAGCGTCTTCTTGATAATTATCCTCCTCATGACAACAGGGCATAGATTGGATGCAGAATATTATGGTGGACAGCCGGGGAGGGAGAGGTGTAGGAGGTAGAGGCATACACGCGTCTTCTTTTTTCTGTGTGCACACAAACCTTTTTCTGCGTGCGCACAAACCTCGAGACCTTGGTTCTGTGTGCGCGCACACAACACACACTCCTCTCTTTTTTCCTTTTCTGTCAAGAGGGGAAGTTTTTGGTACGATTTGAGCTCCCGCCATGAAATCGTACCAAAAAACCTCCTCCTCGCAGTTTTTTTTTCTAACAGAAGGGTACAGGCTCCTACGTAGGAATACATAGCCGGATTGTTGTACGGGTAACGAGCGTTGTACGAAAAAAAAGAGGATACATATGCACTGTAGACACCTCTCTTCGTCAGCACGATCAATCTCTACGTCAGCGTGATTTCTACACTTACAAAATTACACGGTGAAACTGTTGTCCGTTACTTCACGCCCTTCACAATACACCACCGGTCTTCAACTCAACTCTCTCTCAAGGATCTCCCATCCTCTGAGGTGTTTTTTTTTAATATTTTTTTTAGAGGAGGCATTATCGTGATTCGAGATGCTTCATTGAAATTCCTGGAGACACCCCGAGCATTTTCCCCAATCCTGAAGCAACTGGTCACAGAATCCATATCGGACGTGTTCTCTGACATTGACAGACCCTCCCAGAGAATAATGAAAAGAGAAGGCAAATAAATTCAATTTCCACAAAATTTTGTTTGTAGATCACTCCATCCAAGTTAACGCCAGGCCATGTTCTTCCCGGAGATCAGACTCGACGATCGCGAGGCCGCCACCATCGTCGCGGGACTCCACTCCCGAATTTCCGACGCGCCGTTGTTGGCGGTGGCAGCACCTGGGGGGGGGACGAAAAGGGCCACTCGTGACTCCGGCGACCGCGACAACGATGGCGTCGACGACGACGACGCGAAGAGATCGAGGAAGAATCTCGCAGCATCGCCCTCATCGGCGGCGGTCGCGGCCGTGAGCAACAACAAGCCCAACAAGGCGAGGAAGGACCCGCCCATGGACGCCACCGGATTGGTCTTCGCCCAGCCGGAGCTGAAGCCGCCGCCCTACTTCTACTACAGCGATCACAGCCTCGAGTTGGACGACGATCCGCTGATGCCCATCACTTCCGTTGGCAGCGTTCCAACCTTCCCCGCGAGTGAGTATCTTCTATCTTATTCTCTCCCCCCCCCCCCTCCATTGCTGTTGCGTCGTCCGCCTTTTTTTCACTTGCTAAAAATCTATGCCCTCTCGCCCTCGAAACAGAAATGCACGCGATACTCACCAATCCAGACCTAGCGGACGTCGTCGGCTGGGCCCCCCACGGTCGATCGTGGCGCATCCTCAAGCCGCGCGAGTTCGAAATTCGCGTTTTACCCAAGTACTTCGAGCACTCCAAATTCTCGTCCTTCGTCAGACAGGCGAACGGCTGGGGCTTCCGTAGAATGTCGGAGGGGTACGAGAAGAACGCATACTACCACGAGTACTTCCTGAGGGCGATGCCGTGGCTTTGCAAGAAGATGAGGCGGCCGAAGGTCGCCGAGAAGAAGGCGGTCGATCCAGAAATGGAGCCCGACCTCGAGGCCATCAGCCGACTATTCCCGGTCCCCGACAGGCCTCCCACCCGGGAGGTGCTCGTGTTGCAGAAGACCATCGAGCTCGGTCCCAAGGCGAGGATGCCCGTGCTGTGGGATACGGCATCGCCGTTGAGGACGCCCGTGCGCAGGGCCGAGGTAGAGGACCTGCCCCCCCTGAATCTATCGGGTCGCGGTTGCGCCCAAGACGGCGATCTCAAGCCAGCCGCAATCGTACCCCCTCACCTCGCGGCGCCGATCCAGGTGGTCGCCGCGAGCAACGCCTTCGCGGGGGGGAACATCCCACATATGCAGACGACCGTC
This sequence comes from Cyclostephanos invisitatus, assembly GCA_036939675.1. NCBI lineage: Eukaryota > Bacillariophyta > Thalassiosirophyceae > Thalassiosirales > Thalassiosiraceae > Cyclostephanos > Cyclostephanos invisitatus. The sequence continues at coordinate 6,909 of JALLBA010001798.1, forward strand.
GTCGACTCCACCCCGTCGGGCTATCACGCGGGCGTCGCCCGGCCCAACAACTCCCCGCAGGTACCACCCCCGCAGCAGCAGGGGGGGAATGCCGACGCGTCCCACTTCGCCGCAGGCTTCATGGCGGCGACCAATTACCACTCTACGCAATTGCGCAGCATGCTCGAGAGCGCGTTCCTAGCGGGCATGCCAGTGCCAGCGGCGCTATCGGTCGCGAACATCGCCGTTCCGCCCGCCGCCGCGAGCCTCGGGAACGCCCTCAGCCAATTGCGCGTGGAGGCCAGGGGGGCGGGGATGTACCACCAGCACCCCCCCCCGAACCACCAACACGCTCCGTTGTCGCTCACGCCTCGTGCCGCGGATACGCGCAACCTCGCCGCCGCCATGGTGGTTCAACAAGTTCTTAACGTCGGTGGGACGGGGCAGCAGAGCAATAACCTGAGCGACCAGGCGATGATGTTGCGGCAACTGCAGCAATTCCAGGCCTATCAAGCGATGGGTGGGGGGGCGTCCCAGTTCACCCTTCCGAGGTGAAGGGAATCCTCGTCGATTCGGGAGAAGATGGGACGGAGACAATATATTTTTCGGGGAATTTCTTATGAATGTGCATCTGTGTGGTCTAAGAGGCGCGAAAATACAACTTGGAGAACATCGTATGCCTTAGATTATCTAGTGAAAGAGTTACACTCTATCTATCATCTCCCCTCAGCTGTTTGTGTCTCATAGCTCCTGTTCGATTTCCTCTTCAGTCGAAATGCCCAACGCTGTAGAGAGAATTAGGTACCATCTCAGCTGCATTGAAATGAAATTTACACAAGAAAATTGTCCGGATAGCACAGCAGATGACTGAACTGAGGAGTGTATCGACAACAACCTAATGATAGAATTGTGTATCCTTGTTGTTTTGAATGATGCGTCTACAATTTTACCAAGTTGAAAATATTAGATAAGAATCAGAGTCGAGAAAATTTGTCAAGAATCAGATTTGAGAGGAAGCGGGTTTTCTTCCAGTTCCGATTCTTCTTCATCGTCTACTTGGATCTCCTGTTGAAGGCACATGTAAACTAGATCTGGCGCGGCCCGGAGCAGCGCATAGATCGTGGTACAGTCGCCTCGTCCCCTTCCAACGCTCGCTGCTAACATGAATGGGTGCAGATTAGTTTGGCTATCCGGCGTGGTCAAAGCCTCAGGATAGGCTTCTACCAAGGCTTTGACTCCATCGTCCCAAGTTTTACCCCTCATGATGGCGACGTGGAGGGGGAGTTGGCCGTGGGGATCTCGTTCTCTGGCCGCTGCAGGTTCTCCACTCAGAAGAATTTCAATGACAGAAGGTTCCTTGTACTTGTTTTGGGGCTCTTTCATTTCTTGATCTCCTTCACCACGTAAGTCATGAACGCAATACACCGGCGCGGCGGCTGCAATATGAATGGGAAGGCGGTTCATTTCATCTCGCACAAGAAGCTCTTGGGAGGAGAGGACCATGGCAATTCGAACTACACAGCGGGGGCAATCCACCGATGATGCAGCGTGTACTGCACGGAAGGGGACCACTTGGTTCTGCCCCCCACGCCCTCTATTCTCTATTGCATGCATAACTTGCAACAACAATAAACTCTTCTCCCAAGCCTCAATTAAATCACCTGTTAAGTCACTCTGTTGCTTGATGTTGGAAATAATATGCTCTCCAACAAGGACAAAATAACGAACCCACAGGCGCATCAATGGATTTAGTCCCTCGTAATCTTTCCACGTGATGGGGACGGGATTGGCCTGGAGCAACGTCACCAGCACGTCCATTGGAGCCGAGAAACGACATGCGGCGTGGAGAGGAGTGTCGCCATCGACGTCCTTCGCCCCCGTGATCATTAGCGGATCCCGACATCCTGCCAACAATACCCGCACGACGTCCACACTCGCGTGCGGACTCGAACAGGTGATGTGAAGAGGGTTCATCTGGCTCGTTCCGACGCGTTCGGCGCCCTCCGGCCATGCACTAAGCAGCGCCTGGATAAAAGGGGGTGGGGCGTCGTGATCACACGCCACATGCAGCGGAGTCCTTCCCTGCATCCCAACCTTGTGCGTTTCATGAGGATGTGTGGTAATACGCTCTGCGGCCGCGACCCACTGATGATCTTCAACAAGGCGAAGAAGGGAGCGTGATGGTCGGTCGAAATCATCGTCTTCATCGTATTCTTCATCGTAGTCTTCATCGTAGTCTTCATCGTCATCGTCTTGATGTGCTTGATGATTTGGCGCATCGGCTTGGTAAATTTCCTTCCCTTCCGATGGCGGCATCCCTTGAAAAAATTGGTGGTTCTGATAGAAGGGATAAGGGGGAGCTTTATGAAACAGCGACTGATGCGCGGAAACGGCTGCCTGATTGTAGATTTGACCCATCAGCGAAAATTGTGCCTGCGTAACGGCAGCATTATATAGCGATTGATTCACAAATTGATGCTGAAAGACTGACTGGGCCATCTGCTGCGCATAATAATTTTGAGCAGGGTGGATTGGTTGATTCAGAGACGACACTTCAGGCGCAGCAGGAAAAGCACCAGGCTGAGAATGCTGTAGATTTAACGACGAAAGCGATTGCTCGGCCATGATCTGCGCCTGCTGATGAAACAAAATCATTTGTTGCTGTTGCTGGGATGTCATGAGCAAAAACATAGGATTGATCATATCATCGTTTTGATGGACCATGATCGATGCATAAGGCGGTTGCATATGCTGGGTTCCAAACATGCCCCCAATTTGCGGGGCTTGCTGGTTGGATCTCCCTAGAGGCTGAACGTCATAATATTCGGTTGGTCTCATTGCGGCGAAGTCAGCGTCGGCGACACCGATGTTGCTGGGTACGCCGCCTATGACTTCTTCGGTTTTCCGCGGGGGCGACAGCACATCATTTTGCTTGGAAGTGACTTCGTTGCCCTGGACAGTCCCTGCAACCGATGAGTTGAATGAAGCCGGTGGGGAGGAGATAGACGGCGACTCCATCGGGGTACGACCAGAGCTGTTCATCGACATGAATTAAAAGTAGATAGATAGATATTTCAGCAAAATTTTAGACATGGTGATGACGTCAATATGATGATGCCGGTCGCTTGGGTGCGTTCTATGTTTACGTGGCGATGATTGGCATACGTAGCTAAGAGAGCGATTTACGTTAGTACAATGAAAATGTGAAAACTCCTCCATCTCACATTTATTCGTAGATAACGCCGTACAGACGCGTCCAACAATTATTCGCATTTTTTTAATACGGACGATTTGACGAATTTCTACTGTACTATGAATCTTCGGCGAATATCGCTTTCTGCTTTTTCGCGCAGGCCGGTGCTTGAAGTTTGACAAGCCCATGCACCTCCCCTTCGTTTTCTACGACAGGCTGCCATGTATGTCACTTAAAACAGTTTTCGTCCATCTTACAGTGGAATTTCTATATTTTATTTGTTGAGTCCCTCCACCCTCCAACACTCCAACACCGGCCGCTCTCCTTCTCGCTCTGCGCCGCCCCGCCAATGCCACCTAGG